>CAEFZX010006480.1:0-17395 GCA_903066825.1 Alfaro cultratus | reverse complement strand
TGGATGGATGGATGGATGGATGGATGGATGGATGGATGGATGGATGGATGGATGGATGGATGGATGGATGGATGGATTAAAAGGGGCTAAATGCAAATGAATGCAACACTTTTCACCTTTTATTTGTAACAGATATTGAAAATTATAATTTCACTTTATTGTTGTGGTTGTTGATTACTTTGTGTTGGTCTAAAAGAATGAACACTTTTTGAAAGCCACCACAGAATCCTCTTCAAGCTGTAACCCTCCAGTACTTCATTGCTTCCAAGAATTAAGAAATTGGCAACGTTCTGTCAGCGGAATCTAACTTTTAGAGATTTTTTTCACACTTTGTTCTTGGAATGATATTTTCTCTGATTCTGCTGTGTTTTCGGTGAATCATATACATGCACACCCACACCTTACCATCCATTAGGGTCCGCCACGTCTCCCCAGCCTCCTCTGCCGATGGAACCAGCCAAGAACTGTGCTGGACAGGACAGCAGTCAAGTGGACCTCAGTAAGGTAAACAGACCAGCTGAGGATTTCTCATTCATTTCATTAATATGGATAAGTAATGGAAATATATGATTTCTTATTTATGAATATTCACATGTTCATTTCAATACAGATTACAGTATTGAGATTAGCTACAAAAATATTTTTGCACCTTTTACCTCTAGTGCAGAAGGTGGATATTTTAAATCTGTGCTTCACTCTGGTAGTTTTCTCTCTTCTCTTTTTCCTCCAACAGGTTGACCTGCACTTTATGAAGAAGATCCCAGAGGGCGCCGAAGCCTCAAATGTGCTGGTCGGTGTTCTGGACTTCCTGGAGAGGCCCGTTGTTGCGTTTGTACGCCTTTCCCCCGCTGTTCTGCTCACTGGACTCACTGAGGTTCCCATCCCCACTAGGTAGACAGCCAAGGGTCCTGCTGGCAATTCATGTTAATTCAGCTTTCAAGGGAGAGTTTATGAAGTATGGTTTATCTGCTGGTCCAAATCAGATTCCTCTTTATCCTTCTGGGCCCTGATGGAAAAGCTCAGCAGTACCACGAAATTGGACGTTCGATGTCGACCATTATGACAGATGAGGTAAGAGACCTTTCAGAGCTACAGGACTATTCACTCTATTGAACTTTTTAGCATTTTTTGCAATGTACCGGTAATCAATTTGTGTCCTCTTTTCTTTTTTCTTTTAAGGAAATGGTTTGCACCGGATTATATTTTTGGGTATCATAGCAAATATAAATGCATGCCTGTTTTTTATATTATTTTCCTTCCATCATCACTGTAATGCACTACTTTGTGTCTGTACATTACAAAAGAAAATGAAAAAGTTAAAGAGGTGTGAATAACCACCAATGATAGAAAAACTGAACATCTTTCTTGCAACGTTTTTCTTTAATTATTTAATTTCTCATTGGATCAGATCTTCCACAACGTAGCGTACAAGGCAAAGGACAGAAGCGACCTGCTAGCAGGGATAGACGAGTTTCTAGACCAGGTGACTGTCCTGCCACCAGGAGAGTGGGACCCTTCCATCCGAATAGAGCCCCCAAAGAATGTCCCCTCTCAGGTAATGCAGTTATGCATCTTACTTTTCAGCCCTGGGTTTTAACCACATCAGATGCACTTAAAGTTGTTTATGTAATATGTGCAACTTGTTTTTTTGCTTGCTTCTGACCTGCAGGAGAAGAGGAAAATGCCCGGAGTCCCCAATGGCACAGCCTTGCAGGTAGAAGAACCACAACATGCTGAACACCACGGGCCGGAGCTGCAGAGGACAGGAAGGTAAGCAGCTGACCAGTCAGGTTTGTTGCAGAGACTTGTTGCTCGGTTCAAATTCTGATTAATATGGATGATTCTGACTGAATGTGTAAACCTTTTAGCATTCTGCTTCTTGTTTTAAGTTGCTGATATGGGCAGAAACTAAATTTCTGAGGAAATGAGATGGGACAACATTAAGGGCATAAAGAGGATTAAAGCACTTTTCAGATACTTTGTTAAAGGTTTTGTATTTTCCTTCTGCTTGATAATTATGCACCACTTCATATAGATCAATCACACAGAAACCCAATGAAATACATGGAAGTTTGTGGGCACAATCTGTAAAACATTCGCAAGGCCCTTTATGTCACTTATTAGCTCCTCAAAAAATGTTTCTTAAAGATTTTGTGGTACTAGTGACCTTTACTCATCAGTAGTTTGACATGGAGAAGGGCAGAAACATGCAGTAAATGGCCTGGGGTCAGGAAAGTAACCTAGAGCAACTGTGTCAAGGACCACAACCTATAAATTTGCAGCATCTGCTCTACCACTGAGCCATATGGTGCCCTATTTTGTACTTTTTGAAAAAGACTGGTGATTATTTACCTTGCTTTTTTTGGTTTGTTTTGGCAATACATTTCCTATCCTCATACATACTTGTTTTCTCTCTAAATGAACAACCTGCCATCAGGTTGTTCGGCGGCCTCATACTGGACATTAAGAGGAAAACTCCTTTCTATGTGAGTGACTTCAAGGACGGCCTAAGCCTCCAGTGTGTGGCCTCCTTCCTCTTCCTCTACTGCGCCTGCATGTCTCCTGTCATCACTTTTGGAGGACTGCTGGGGGAAGCGACTGAAGGACGTATTGTAAGAGTAAAACCCTATTTACATCACTATATGGTGCTGTTTGTTCTTCTTATGTGTGAGTGAAGACAAATCAAACACAATGCAATACCACCACCTGTTTCAGAGCGCCATAGAGTCGTTATTTGGTGCATCGGTGACTGGAGTAGCCTACTCTCTGTTCGCTGGTCAGCCTCTCACCATTCTGGGCAGCACAGGTCCTGTACTGGTTTTTGAGAAGATACTCTTCAAATTCTGCATGTACGTTCAGAAATTAAGCAACTCCTTTGCTGACTAATCAGACCTTCCTCGTCCTCCTCTGACCTCTGTCTCTCTTTTCTTTCTCAGGGACTACGATCTGTCATATTTGTCTCTCCGGGCTTGCATTGGCCTGTGGACAGCACTGCTGTGTTTTATGTTAGTGGCCACAGATGCTAGCTCTCTGGTTTGCTACATCACTCGGTTCACTGAGGAGGCATTCGCTGCCCTCATCTGCCTCATCTTCATCTATGAGGCCTTGGAGAAACTGTTTCACTTGGGGGAACTGTACCCCTTCAATGCAAAGAGTGAGCTGGACAAACTCACACTAACATAGTGAGTAAAGGCTTCTTACTTTTTCCTCTGTGTATTTGTAACTTATTTGCATCTTTTTTTCTAAATCATTGAAGGAACAAAATGAAAAATAAATGGTACCCAAACATATTTGTTTAGACAACCAGCAAATGTTAATTTCCCTGTTTTGTGTCCATCTCTCTGTGTAGCTGCAGGTGTTCACAGCCTGATAATCCCAGTAATAAAACCTTAGAGCTGTGGAGCGAGAGAAACGTCACAGCCTCGGCTGTAACCTGGGAAAACCTGACTGTCAAGGTCATTTCATTACATCAATATATTCTTTCCATTCATTCATCCCTGCATGCTGTGGTTTATTTATGCCATACTTTTGATTGTCCAAAATAAAATTAAAAACCCACACATAATCCTGCCACTATTTTATTTATGTTTGCGTTTTTAATAAACAATTCACATTTAAAGAGGAAAGAATGTTAGTTTTACAAGTTTACAGCCTCAAAGTTTTTTTTATCAGATACTTAACTTTACTTTCAAATCATTTTGCATTCATTGAGCATCATTGACAGAAAAACCTATTTGTTTTTGTTCATTATCACTTGAAGCTGTACGCTGTTTGCTAAGAAATGACGAAGTAACATTCTAACTTTATTTTGTTTGACGTTTTAAAGAGAGAAATAACTTATGCTTTGTTCTGTTGAACTCTAGTTCAATACTATTGAACTCCATCCAGTGCTTTGGGTTTAAAATAACAAAAAACAATTAGAAATATTAGCTTTGATGACCAACAGCAATCTGTGACCAAAGAAGAGAAAATGATGGAAGATAAGTAACTTAGTGCATCCTCTAAAAAATACCTAGAAAAAGATACTGTCATGTTGTTACCAAGGCATGTCATTAACATTTCAGTCAATATGTAGCTCGCCTACAAGGTGCCTGGGTTTTTCCTTTCCTTCCTGGATTTCACTGTTCAGAGCCTGAGGCTATATCCTTCTGTTGTTTATATTTCCTTGCTTCAGAATGTTTTTTTTTTTTTGGTTAACATTCAACAAAGCCTCACCTTCACTTTATCAGTTAATCTCTCTGAAGGACATCTGTAAGGCTGACATTTCTAGCATTTCATCTCGACAACACAAAGGTGTTTGTTATTTTCAGCAACATGTAATTACTTTGTTTTTATATTCTTTTAGCTCAGATAAAGGGTTCTCCATGTTGATTTTTACTTGAGCCTGGGCTGAAATCTCTCTGTGTCCCCACAGGAATGTATCAGCCTGCAAGGACACTTTGTTGGGACAGCATGTGGACACCACGGTCCCTTCACCCCAGATGTTCTCTTCTGGTCCGTCATCTTGTTTTTTTCAACATTCTTCATGTCGGCCTTCCTCAAGCAATTTAAGACAAGTCGTTATTTCCCCACCAAGGTACCCCACCAACTTGTTGATGTATGATGGGTGGCAGTATCATGGTGTGGGAATGTTTTTTTTATATTATTCTTAGCAGGGACTCGTCAAAGTTGATAGGAAGATGAATGGAAGCAAATAGAGTAAATAAACGGAAGAAATATCTGAGATTAGGCTGGAGGTTTGCCTTTCAGCAGCCAGAGATGCAATGAAAGCATTTTGATCAAAGCATACTCCTGAGTTAGAATGACCCAGTCAAACCCTAGACCAAGTCCCAGACTTGAAAATTACTATTTATTGCCATTTTTCAAAGTAGAATGGAAATATTGTTCTCTAGATGTTCGAATCCGGCAGAGGTATATCTCAACAGATTTCTAGGTGTAATTGTACCAAATCAACACCGGAGTAGAAAATCAAGCAGTTGGTTTTATTGAATTTTATTTTGGAGTACTAGAGAAAAGAGGGCCAAATACAAACACACGTAATGTTTTTGCCATTTGTATTTGTACAAAATGTTGAAAACCATGAATAGTTGCGCTTTCTTTTCATTTTATCCTATGTAGTTTGTCACATGAAATCCTGCAAAACATTTTGTTTGTGGTTGACAAAATGTGTAGAGATTCAAGGGATATGAATACTTTAGGGAGACAAAATAGTTTGAGATTGTTTATGTTCAACCTAAATTGAGTTAATAGCAACAGAAGTCTAAATGCAGCAATCTGTCGCTCCTAGGTGCGGTCTATGATCAGTGACTTTGCAGTGTTTCTTACAATTGTTGTCATGGTCCTGCTCGACTTTGCCATTGGAGTGCCATCCCAAAAGCTGAAGGTGCCAAGCAAATTCCAGGTAATTCCAGAGAAATATATGTTTTATATTTGCAAAAAGCAAACTTGCTTTCCATCTAAACAATATGTAAGTGCTGATGAAAGTTGTTCATGTAAAGAAAAGTTGGAAGTAAGCAAAATTCACCTTACTTCCAACATTTATCCCAGTTTTCCGCAAATATTTGTGAGCTAAATAAGGACAAGTTGTTGCAGGGAAATAACGATACAAATATCAACACGTGCACCTCTGCTCTTTTCCTGCAGCCTACCAGAGATGATCGAGGTTGGTTGATCAATCCAATCGGGCGCAACCCCTGGTGGACAGCCCTGGTCGCATCTATTCCCGCTCTTCTCTGCACCATCCTCATCTTTATGGACCAACAGATAACTGCTGTCATCATCAACCGCAAGGAGCACAAACTACTGGCAAGAGGAAAATTAAAGAAAAAGAAAAATAGTGCTTCAAGCTTGGATTCTGAACCCATATCTGCTCCACTCTTTGTTTTACAGAAAGGCTGTGGGTACCATCTAGACCTGCTGATGGTGGGGGTGATGCTGGCTGTGTGCTCCATCATGGGATTGCCTTGGTTCGTGGCAGCCACTGTGCTGTCCATCTCTCATGTCAACAGCCTGAAACTGGAGTCGGAGAGCGCAGCTCCGGGAGAGCAGCCGCGCTTCCTGGGCATCAGAGAGCAGCGGCTCACAGGCCTGATGATCTTCCTGCTCATGGGATGCTCCGTGTTCATGACTGGAGCCCTGCAGGTGGGTCACAATCACAATTCAGGTTTGATGAGTAAAGAAATGAAAGGATGGAAAAGTGTCAACACTTGACTTGACTGTGATTGACTAAAAAAACTTGCCTGTTATGTACCAAAGTTATTTATTATATAAACAATTTATGTTCTGAAAATATTTAATGGCATTTCTCGTTGCGCTAATAAAGTCACAGGTTTAATAAAGTGTAACTCTAACGTTTTTCCTATTTCAGTTTATTCCTATGCCTGTATTGTACGGAGTTTTTCTTTACATGGGAGCATCTTCATTAAAAGGCATTCAGGTAAAACTATATTTCTTTGAGTGTCACATCTATGAGAGCTTTTTTTTTGCTCTTCAAAGTAGTAAAATTACAACATTAAATAATTTTCAAAAAAATTTAATGACACTTACAGAAAGTAACTCAAAGATTTTCATCTTAACTTTCCTATAAAAATGTCACATCTAAAAGTGCATTCAGCTGTTTTTCTGCCCAGTTCAACTAATTTGACTTTTCTACTGCGCCCTGCCATCACATTCTTATGATTTGCCTTTTAAGTCAGGGAGGCTGAGAAAATTATTTTGACCTCCCTGGAGTCAAAATAATCTGACTCCAGATTATTTTGCTGCTTTCTCAAGAACAACAGCAAGTGAAAAGTTTATGCACAATCATTATCTGCATTTCAGCTAAGGGCTTTTAATGACGCATTACAACAGTTTTTGTTAAAGGTTGAATGGGTTTGATTTTAGGTTTTAGCATAGTTTGCAAATTTTCAGTAAAATTTAGGTTGGGAGTTCTCTTGAACATTTGATTCAAAGGCACTTACAGAATAAAAACTGGGTTAGATTAATGACATTTGGGTACAAACGGATTTGCAAATAATACAATAATAATACAATAAACAGATCCAAACTGGTTTTGCATAATATTAATGTTTTGTTATGAATATTTATGGTCTGTGCTTAAACAGTCTCTGTTTCATCTCTTAAGGTCAGATGATTATTTTCAGATTGAGGAAGTTTTTTCTTCCCTTGGAGCTCATCCACTGACATTATACAGTCTGTTTCTCACTTTGAGCTGTCACAGACACTGTGATTCCCACTGATAAACCTCATGCCAAGCCTGAGACACTTGTGAATTTCTTTTTAATTTATGCAAGTAGCACACAGCTTGCATTGGGATTTTAGGAGGCTGGCTCTGTTTGTCTTGATTAGTCCTGTAAATCTTCCTCTGCCAGTCTTTCTTTGGTCATGTATTTTCCATGGGAAGAAACATCCCATTATTCCAAAACCAAAGCTTTCTAGATTTTGTGCTAAATTTTTCATTCCACATCAGCTCTTTCTTATTTTGTCATCTCAGTTTCAATGTATTCACACAGATTGTCGATTGTATTGACGTCTAAACTTTAATTGGATTATTCTAGCACATTAAAAGTTTATTTTTTAACCATTTCATTGTAGCCCTGGTTATGTGCTTAGGGTCCTTGTTTTTCTGGAAGGTAAACCTTGAAAACAAGTCTCAGGTCTTTCGAGCTAAAGATTATGCCATCTTTAGCTCCATCCATCTTCTCATAAACTCTGACAACTTCCCGGTCTCTATTGAAGAAAATAAACCCATAGCATAATGCTGCCTCTCCCCTGTTTCACCATGGGGATGGTTTGTTGAGGGTAATGTGCTGTGGTAATGTAGTATACCATTTTCTTAAACAGTTTGGCATGTTGGTTATCAAGTTGGGTTCTGGTATATTTTAACTGCAACTCTTTAAATAAAATCCAACTTGGATTTCATCACTAATTGCACATCAGTGGACTCTGTTTTCTAATTAGACGACCTCTGAAGGCAGCTAGTTACACTACATTTTATTTACACTTCCAAGATTTTCATTTGTAAAAAATTTAGAAAACCTTGTATAATTTTTCTTGCGTTTTATAATTATGCCACACTACTTTGTGTTGGTCTGTCACATTAAATTTCAAAAAGATTTAAGTTTATGTGATAATAAAACAAAATAAGAAGTGTGAATGGCATTGTGTATCCATGGCGTTTGGATGTCATGGGTCTTTCGTAACTGAATTTTCAATTTAGGATTTGTGTGTTTTATTTTTTATAAAAAGGAAATAACCAGCAAGTAATCTTGCACATGTTGGGATTCACATCTCTCATATAGTCTGCATTTCACCAGTGTTGATCAGTCTGCAGTGTTCTTCCCCTGCACTTACTGATTATTTTTCCTACTAACCTTCTCCACCTGTGTTTTGACTGTTTTCGTCTCAGTTCTTTGACCGCCTAAAGCTTTTTGGTATGCCAGCAAAGCACCAGCCAGATTTTATCTACCTGAGACACGTCCCTTTGAGAAAGGTGCATCTGTTCACTGTGACTCAGCTCACCTGTCTGGTGCTACTCTGGGTTATTAAGACCTCCCCCGCTGCGATCATCTTCCCCATGATGGTAATTATCCTCACTGAACAGAAACACTTCATTTGTTCTTCCACGTTCTCTCTAGTCAGGATCTGTTTTTCTCCTGTTCCCGCAGGTCCTGGCTCTGGTTTTTATCCGGAAGCTGCTGGACTTGTGCTTCTCGAAACGAGAGCTGAGCTACCTCGATGACTTGATGCCTGAGTGGAAGAAGAAAAACCTGGATGATGCTTCCAAAAAATTGGAAGAGGTAACCTAAGTGGGGGAAAAAAATCTTCAAATGTCTTGTTCACCTTAAAGCATCTAAAGTTAATTCTTCTTATGTGTGGCCGCACCTTTGTCTGTATCATTCAGGAATCGCAAGAAATGCTGAGCTTGAAAAGAGATGAATCAGCTACTGTTCAGATTACTATGGAGGGAAGCAAAATTGTTCAAAAAGCACATGATCCCAAGTGAGACACACACACACACACACGATGAATATGGACTTGATTATTAGGATTATTATAGAGATTTGTCACTTTCCCATCCGTCTTCTTGCATGCCTGTGTTTTTTATTATCTGGTGTGTGGGGCTCTGTCTTCATGTTCCCCCGGTGAATCCTGTATATTCCTCTAATTCCTCTCCTCAATTTTACCCTATTTCCTCCTCCTGTTCCTCAGGTGTGATCCCTCTGATATTAACATATCTGATGAAATGTCTAAAACCACTGTGTGGAAATCCCTCAACTCCAATCAAAAGGACATTCGTCCTTTGGCTGCTAAAAAGGCAAGGCCATACCCTCCTTCATCCCTCATCCCTACCTGCAGAAAATAATCTTGCTGCACACTGTCATCTTCTGCTTTTTTGATGATTTGCTGTTTGTTCTCTGTTTTATTGTAGTCAGCTAGCTTGTCCTGTGTGCTGCTTTGACTCTATGTTTGTGTGCTTCATCCTGCAGGATTGAAGGGATCACATTCATTGATGAGTGAAGACGTTCAGCTGAGTCACCTTGCTGTAGTTCTGGACCACCGGAGGCCACAGGTTGACCAAACCAAAACAGCCTCTTCAGAGCTTACAGAAAAAAAAACTGCATCAGCCACAAACATACAGAGAAAGTCAACTGAGCTGTACACACAAGTGTACTTGTGTCTGAGGTTTGTAGATATAGTGGAGATCCAAGTCTTTTTCCCATACTCTAAATGTAACTGATATACACAAAGCATCACAAAGCTGATGTTTTGTCGTAGCAAAACATACTATTCTATTACTGTATCCGTTCAGCACATTACAGCCCAATAATGTAATTTTCCTGATACACCTGAGAGGATGATGGTGAGACAAAAATAATAAATCAAGGCCAGGGAAGAAAAGATGTACAAGGCAATGACAGAATGATACATACAGTTAAAGACACTACAAAGTAGTGTATTATTTTCACCAACAAATGTAAATCGACAATAAAAAACACAAAAAGTGCCGAATTATAGATTTCCACTGCATGATTTTACAAAATGCAATGTTTTATGAAGCACCCTTTGGAAATAAAGTGCTAATTTTGCCTTGGGTTGATGACATCACAAGAGGTACAAGACTGGCAGAAGAGGCAAATGAGCCATTATTTTGGTGGGAAATGTTCAATAAAATAGAAAGAAATTAGGAAAGGACAAACAGATTGGGGTTAGTTGCCTTCTGTCTTTTGTGATGTCACCAGAACCCACAACACAAGAGCCAAAAATCCCCCAAAAAACTGACCATAAAACATTATTAGTTAAGAAATTATATCTAAAGATTGATTGACTGAATGATTGACGATTGATTGACGATTGATTGATAACTCTATCTTTCTGGTTTGTAGCTTTAAGAGACAATAAAGATAAATAAGAAAGTAAAGAGATATGCTTCAGTTTTACCTAAATTATCCCCATACAATCAACGTTTTAAAAAGGGAAACTTTCAGTACAGCTTTTAAAGGGACAGTGCTATGTATTTTTCAGGCACATTTTACAGAAAATCAAGTATCTATGATAACTTCAGTTGCTATAAAAATGATGTATATCAGATACGACTGAAAAGAAATTTGGGTAACACTTTATTTGACGGGGGGTGCATAAGACTGACATGACACTGTCATAAACATGACATAACACCTATTATGAATATGAAAAAGTCTTTATAAATGTCTAGGACTGTTGTCATGAAGTGTCATTTAGTAAATAATGACACCTTTAATGCATAGCTGCTCTAAAAGTTGCATTGAAAGTCCACTAAAAGTACCAACTTTGAATTAAAGAGTCACTTTTAAAAAATCATGCAAAGTTGGCGCTTCTAATGGACTTTTAATGCAACCTTTGAAACAACTTTACATTAAAAGTGTCATTATTTACCGAATGACACATCATGACAACAGTAATAAACACTCATAAAGACTCCTTTATGTTTATGGCAGATGTTATGTCAGTCTTATGCACACCCCGTCAAATAAAGTGTTACCGAAATCTGACTTCGCAAATTTAATTTAGGCCTCTGTCTAAAAACTCGTGCTCTTTCTGCCACTCCCCCTTTAGGATGTCAACACATTGCTTCTCTATTAACCTTTTAACAATGTTTTTACTATCGTTGCATTGCGAAGTAGTTTGTTTCACGAGTTCAGCAGATGCTCAGTTCCACCGGCTGTTTGCTATTTGCTGCTGGCTAGTCTGAAGGAGCTGAGTGAGGGAGTGCTCACTCAGCTCTGTTATGTGAAAACGTGTGAGTTTGAAAGCTGCAGCTCAGAGGTGGAGCTACGTCCATCCAGGCAAATGGTTGCCATGGTAGATTAAAGGATTTCTCAAATATCCATGAAAGAATCAAAGCAAAACTCCAAGTATGTTTTTGATGAGGGATAACATTATAAGATGATGCAAAGCTCAAAAAAGTCGATTTTACATCATACTGCCCCTTTAAATGTAGACAAGGTGTCTGCCTTTGAATCCATGATTATGAAACAGAGGAATTTTATAACTGAGGACTCAAAACGTAATCTGTGAAACAAGAAACGAGGCAAAGCCAGTGTTGGAAAGATACAAAACTAGAAAATCTTTTCAATGTAGTGAAGCTCTGCTATAGAGGTATCTAAAGATTCTTTTTTATGATTATTTACTTATTTAATCATCAATATGAAAAGATGTTAACTATGATTTAATCTTAAGAGGTAAAAATCGAATGCAGAAGAAGCTATAATACCTTAACAGTTTTTTAATAGTTGGCATTATTAATACATTCTGCCACAATTGGCGCTTTGAGGACTTTCATGATCCTGATGTGACCCGAAATGAAAACTAGTTTTACACCCTGACTTAGACATAAGAATACACAAAAATAAATAATAAACATTCTTTTTCTACATCAACCTGGGATGCGATGCTGTAAATGTTGGCAATTTTAAGCAGGTGACATAAAAAGGTTCAAGTAACATGTTTTATGTCAATTAAAGAAAATATCTCTGATTCCTCCAAACTGGTACCTGATGCCAAATTGATCAACCAGAAAGTGAGTTCCAAGAATGTTTAGTTCAAACCTTCAAAGCAGAAAATTTTGAATCATTCAGATGACTGTTGTCATGATGTGTCATTCGGTAAATTGTGTTTTGTTTTGTTTTTTGTTAAATGCTAATATTTTCAGTTTCATCCAATTAATGAAAAATATTTTATATAAATATTTGAATATTTAAGTAAAAAGTAATATTGAAAGATCAGAGCCCTGTGGATCTCCCTAACAAACATTGGTGTGAGGAAGATTTGTTATCGATGTCAACAGCATGGAATCTCTCACATAAACACAACTTAACCAGAAACACATTCAAGCCCCAGAAAAATAACTGGATGACCTCTGGTTGACCTTGAAATTCATCTGCTCAAAGTATACAGGGCTTTTATTCACTATGTGACCACACTGGAAACATTCTTCCCAAATTTGGGAACTCATTCAACAAATCACAATAATAACTCAATCCAACCTGCTTTTGTAGAAATATGCTACTAAAACAAACTTTGCTCTTTGTTTTCAGTCAAAACAAGTCAAGGCCAGATTATTCAATCTGCCATGATCACTGTCATATTCTTCTTTATTATTGTCATTTAATTGGTAGATTTTAAAATGTTTTTAAATGTTGAAACTGAAAGGTGCCAAAGTTAAAAAGCCACCTCAGTGCTACCAATTCAGTTTATTTTTTAAAATCTCTTCTTTTCCCCTTTATTGCCTTTTTAATAGTGACTATGAAGGTTGGAGGATGTTCCGCACAATGTCTTGTCATGTATTTTATTTTATTTTTATTTGAACTCAGACAAGATTATGAATGCTGGAGTCAAGTTCCCTGCTGTTTTTAATGGTGTGTGATTCTTTTAAAAAATTTTATGCGCTTTAGGATATTTTGAGCAATAATTTAGTCTTAGTTTTGACCTCAATTGGCCAAAACTCAGTTTTTGATTTATCAAGTAAATTTTTTATGGTTATGGTTTTCCTGTTTTTGGTGTTCTCTTCTTTTTTCCTGTAAAAAGTTAGATACAAAAAAAAAAAGTTTTTTAGTTGAAAAAAGAAGCACCAGCTGCACAGATAAAAGAGGCCTTTCTGCTTCTGTTGCATTTGTTTCAGGATGTCCTGAAACATTTAATACATAGATAATACAATTTGACCTAAATGTCCACCTGTTGTTTTATTATTAGTTCATTTATATTCTGAATTTTTTAAATAACTTTATTTAAGCTATGTTCCCCCAATTTAGCCTTTATTATTGGCACCTTAAGAGAAGCAGATAGATTATTGGTGGAAACAATAATCTAAAGTTATATTTATTTATGTGCACTTTCTGTAGATAAAGACGATATATTTATTCTCTTATGATATTCTAAGCAAATTATTTTACAAAAAAATACAGCTCTTTATTTTTAGATGTGAAATGATATGTTATTCTATATGTTATTAACCTATATTTTATGTATATTCTGTAACAAGGAAGAGGAGCGAGGCTGAGGAAAGCACGTATCTGTCTAATGGAAATCAAAGATAACAGCTGAGAAAAATGGAGGCTTTACTTTTCTCTGCAGTGTCTTGCAAAACACAAACTTACATATTAGGTGACAGCAACACAAAGTAATGCATAATTATATAGTGGAACAAAGAGACAAATGGTTGCAATGTTTTTTTACAATTCCACGCCTGAGAAGTGGGACTTGTCAATGTATCCAGCCCTCTTTACGAACTACCTCTTAAAAAATCAGTGTGTAATTGCCTTTAGGAGTCAACTAACTAAATGCCATAGATAAGGATGCCATCTATCCATCCACCCATTTTCTAACACTCTTGTCCCTAGTGGGATCGGGAGAAGTGCTGGTGCCTATCTCCAGCGAACGTTTCGTTAGAGACCCTGGACAGGTCGCCAGTCTGTCACAAAACAATGAGGCAGGTGAAAAGAAAAGGGACTTTTTTTTAAATCGAACCCGGGCTGCGGCGGTGAGAGCGCCGACTCCTGACCACTAGACCATCAGGGATCTCAGATAAGGATGCTGTTTTGTGTTTCTCCCAGAACACAGTAAATATGTGGAATGATGTGTTTCTCTCAGATGAGACCTAAACAAATGTTTTTGGGACTTTATGCAAAACTATGTTTATTATGGTGGTAAACTAAAACTTGATATCACCTTGAAAACACAACTCCCTGTGTAGTGAATGGTGGTGGCAGCAAATACAAAGAGTCATCATAATGTGACTCTTTGTAGAACAAATATTTATGACACAAATAGGAATTTGTGTTATACGAACACAAATTCATGTAACACTTTCCACATTTTTAGTTGTAAACATGTTGAAAGCCGTGTATCATTTATGTTGGTATATCACATACTGGCCCAATAAAATATACTACAGTTTGTAACTGTTGAGTGATAAAATGTGAGGCTATAAATACTTTTGCAAGACAATGTAGAGAGACTTAAAGCAATCCAGATTACCTAGACAAAAAACACCAGGTTTGCACTTAAGAATAAATTGAAGTTGATAATATAAAGATAAGGGGCTACATTGTCAAAGAACTATTCCATAAAATCTCTAAAATATAATGTATGTCTGCTGACAATGTGCAAAATATAATTGAATTAATATTATCCAGTTTATTATTTTACAGCCACGCCTTGGATTCTGAATTTTTCTTTAAAGCAAAGTGCACAAATAATTAATTAAAATACCTCTTCCAAAAAAGGCACCAACGAGCATTTTGTACAGAGCTTTCATGTAACTCTGCTTTGAGTCTGTCGGACTTCTGAATGTGAAAGGTTATCAAGCAATGACCCAAAACTAATTTAATCAAAAGCATGAATGAAACATCAAAGTGTAAATATATGTACAAAACCATAGAGTTGTTACCCAAGCTAAAACCATGAGATGTGCAATAGTGTGAAATCGCAGTTAAACATTTTGAGTTTAAAGGATGTAAATGTGCTTCAATAGTAGAATTATGAGGAAAAATGCAATTTCAATGTGTCTTAAACTTGACTCCTATTTCATTATTATGTGGATGTGAGGTGAATAAACAGTAAACTGCCTTTAGAATATTATTGGTTAACTATATGTGCAGTCATGGTAGAAAGAAAGTACACCCTCTGTCAGTTCTAGGGCTTTCGGGTGTAAATGGGCACGCTTGCTTTTAGAGCCAGCAGCACAACCTCAACACAATCAGTTGTTCGTGGCCCTTGTTGCACCTCGTTGTCATGGAAACGCTGATTTGTTAAACGAGAAGGAAGCAATGGCTATTTGTTTTTGATCAAATTTGGCCACAACTGTGGAACGTAAATGAATAAAAATAAACCGCTGTGGAAGGTGAGCCCCCCCATATAAAATACTTTGTAAGACTTCATTATTTTGAGCTGGATCTAAAAACACATTAAACCATTTAAAGGCGGTTTACTTTCTATTCACCATGACTGCACAGGACATGTGATCAAGGGAGATAACACATTTAGATAGATGTGAGTTTAAATCTATTTTGAGTACATCTGTGCCTGTAATGGATGTTCTCTGTTGTGTTTACACCCAAGTAAAAACACACCTTCAATCAGTAACGAAGTACCTGCTTTCAGAAAATATTTCTCCTTAGTCACATTTCGGATTATTGTAATCAAACCTTCATTCACAATCATGTAGCCACTATAGTTTTTGAGCAGAAGAAAAAAAAATCCCTGCACAATGTAGGGCTATGACCTTCTGGAGAACAGATGCGCTGAGTAGGAGGACAAGGTGACGACAGAGCAATGAGAAGTGAGAAGATGCAGTGAAAGAGAAGCACCTGCTCTGCAGTAACCTTGTGTGTACTCTGATTTGAGCCACAATGAGTGTGATGTCTTCTGTTGGAATAATAACGTTTTTCTATGTATCCGTAATTTAATTTTTAATTACAGCAAAATGGAAAATAAACTGAAACTGAAATATGAGTATCTGAGTATGAGTATTTGTGGTGTTACAGCAATAAATGACTGTCATTACTATTTCAACTTCATCCCACCACAACCCATGGGACGAAAGGGAAACTAGAAGAAAACTAGAAGAAAACAAATTTATGAGCACTACAAAAGAGAAGGAAAAATAAAATATAAACATATAAAAACAAAAGGGGTTAGATAAAACGCAAACAGTTATTTAACTCTAAAAAAAATTGTAGAACAGAAATTAATTAGTTAAAAGCAAATCAAGTTAAATACCGCAAGGAAAAAATAAGTACAGTTAAAATAAAATGTAACTGTTTTATTTATACTGCATTGTGTTTTATAATGATTACCTAATGAAGTTCTTTTTTATTTCCATTTATTTGGTGAATTTATTAGTTTGTTTATACATATTTATTTTTTGTTTACTAAGCCATTTATTAATTTCTGCATGTATACTTAGCACTGGCAGTTTTAGTCTTCTATTGATGGTTGTTTTCTATTCGTAAGTTGAACTTAAAATACATAATCAGATATAAATGATTTTACAATTTATGCCATGGAGAGATTGACAACATGTTTGGCTCTTCGGTGTGTTAAGGTAAAACAAGAGCTTCTCCAGTAGGTGGCAGCAGTGCCATGTTTTGTTTTTTTTTTAAATTAAACATTTTCCCCATTTATTCAGTCAAGCTCCTCATACTGAAATAAAATACTCATCAGACCATCCTCACCTGGTGGTGCATTATTTTCCTTACCTTACTCCAACCTTCATGTCCATCAGATTGTCCTGATCTGTTTGTGTTTGATCTACTTCACTCAGTTTTTTCTCCAGAGGTTTGAAAACAATCTGAACATCTGGAGGCAATGGTCAAAGAATAGCCTGCAGGAAGGGGTTTGAGGTCAAACTTACTCTGCCCTAACGCATGGAGCTGTGACATGTGTATGCCTCAAGGGGCCATGCAATCCAAACGGCAGATCACACACAGTTAAAATGCTCTCAATTAATGAAACATTTCATTTATTCTGTAACATAAAGTCAAAGAAGGGAGAGGCAAAACATGCTAAGGCTTTTTTAAGCTTTTAATAGATGAAGCCAAGTCAGTGGACAACATTTTAGAAAACATTCACTGGTATTACTCTCACCTGGTTGTGCAAAACAACTTTCTCTATTGAAAAGAAAATTATAATAGCCTTTATTTACGTTTTTATATAGACTTTTTGTAACTTTCCTCGAATTCAAAGGATTACAAAAGCTTACAGTACTAGCGATATCCATCCATCCATCCATCCATCCATCCATCCATCCATCCATCCATCCATCCATCCATCCATCCATCCATACATACATACATACATACATACATACATACATACATACATACATACATACATACATACATACATACATACATAC
>CAEFZX010006477.1:0-13091 GCA_903066825.1 Alfaro cultratus | reverse complement strand
GCCTCTCTTGTAGCGCACTTTACATGCTGATGGAATTTGGGGAGGGCTGTCTTCAAGTCTGCATGGTTGAAGTCCCCTGCTATGATGTGCACAGCATCTGGATAGATGCTCTGCAGATTGCTGATGCTGCCATGCAAAAGTCCGATAGCTGTATTAGCATTAGCGTCCGGTGGAATGTAAACAGCGGTTACCATGACTACAGTGAACTCTCTGGGGAGGTATATTGGTCTGCATCTAACAGTCACATATTCCAGGTCTGGGGAGCAATGGCTGATGACAGTCGCTGTGTTAGTACACCAATTGTTGTTCACCTCTGATCTTGCCGGAGTCTTCCGTTCTGTCGTGGCGCTGTACTGAGTAGCCTGCTAGCTCGATAGCAGAGTCCGCTACGTCTGGATGCAGCCAGGTCTCCGTGATTAGTAGAATACAGCTGTCTTTCACTGCGCTGTGAGATGCAGCCTGAAGTCTTAGTTCATCCATCTTGTTTACAAGGGATCTGGCGTTCGAGAGAAACAGGCTGGGGAGCGGTGGTTTGTGTGGTTGCCTCCGTAGCCTAGCTAGCGCACCGGCCCTACAACCAGGCTTCTGCTTTCTTGAAGCAGAAGCGTTACCCCCACCACATCAGGGGGTCGTTTTCCCCCTGATGTGGTGGTAATCCATGGTGCGCCGGGACTTCTGGCAATCTCCCCCGGAATGTTGAACAAGCGTTGAAAATCAGCTGTGAAATCTAGTTTGTTGCGGGCACCAATCGTCAGGAGATCCTCCCGACTGTATATTTTAACATAGCACCGACCAAGAGAGCAATCAGCCGCTGCAGCTACGTGCGCCGCCATCTTGGATTTTTAGGCAACTAAGAAGCAAATGTCACCAAATCCAAAGGATTCATTAATGATGATAAGAGGAATAAACACAGTTAAAAAGTTGCAGGTAAATTCATTTGTTCCCATGTTATTGGGGGGGTGAGGGGAGGAAACAGATTATTTCAGGAGGCTAAAATATATGGTTTCCCCATCATAACTCTGGCAAATAAAGAGCAAATATTTTCAAACTTACATGATTTATTGTTGACGATGAAAGGAATAAACACTGTTAAAGAGTTGTTGGTAAATTAATTTGTCCCTAGGTTATGGAAGGGGAACGGATTATTTCAGGTGGCTAAAATATATGTCCCCCCCCTCATAACTTTGGCAAATAAGGAGCAAATGCCACCAAACTTACATGATTTATTGTTGATGATGAAAGGAATAAACACAGTTAATTCCAGTTATGTCCTGGTGCCAAGAGCATGTATGGACACCCTTATACTTGAACATGTTGTTTGTTATGGACAATCCATGACAAGTACATATGTCCAACAACAGAACACCACTCGAGTTCAGATCCAGGGGAGCCATTCCTCCTAACTACACCCCTCCAGGTCTGTCTGTCATTGTCCACATGAGCTTTGAAGTCCCCCAGCATACAAGGAAGTCCCCAGGAGGGGCACTTTCCAGTACCCCCTCCAAGGACTCCAAAAACGGTGGGTAATCTGAACTGTTGTTTGGCGCATAAGCACAAACAACAGTCAGAACCTGTCCCTCAAGATGGGGGCAACAAGTATGGCCACTCCTGCTTGGGCCTCTCACCACAGTGGAAGAGTGTCCAATACCGTTCAATGAGAGAGGTTGGACACCCAGGCCATTATAAACCAATGCAGTTTTTAATTCAAATAGATAAAAAATAATAATAATAATAAACTGAAAATCAGTGACATACCTCTCTTTTTCAGCATTTCAGCATTGTAATTATCCTCTCCAGTTAACTGGTCCAGCTTGAATTTGATCCAGCACCCCTCAGTGTCCTTCTGGTGGCATTCTTTGCTCTGCAAGTTGAACTTTTCAACCTTCTCATATTTTGAAATGCTATTGTTGCAAACATTGTTGCAGTTATCTTTCGACTGACTCAAGCCAAGGCAGCTAATGCAACTCCTGAGAATAGCATAAATAGTACAGGTTAAAATACAACACATAAATAAGATAAGGCACAGAATTTTCACAGGAACGATTAACATTCTGGAAGCAACTTAAAATAAAGTAGTAACTTTAATCTTCTTACAGTTTCGTCAGGCATACAGAAATGCAGCCACTGCATTCCTTGCAGTGTGGACCCTGATATCCCCCTATGCATACACATTGGTTACATTGGCATTTCCCTCTGCCATAGCAAACAGAGTTGTCTGGTGTACGACAGCCATCCTCAGAAATTTTGCACTGACAAGCACTGCCTTCGTAATCTTTTTCGCATTGGCACTTTCCGCAGTTGCATTTACCATGTCCTAAAAGTAATGAGAATTCAAAAGGTTGTCATATTTTTTCCAATTTAATTTTCATCAACATTAACAATGACCTCCTTCATTCATTTGATGCTTCTTAAACTTCTTAATTTTTCCTCATGTCTTTAATATCTTTCCTTCTCATACTTATGTAGATGTGATTTCATTTTAAAAATTTATTTAATCAACAGTATGCTCATCCATCTACTTTTGTTTATTTTATAACAAGTGCACAGGTAACAGGAAGGAGAAAACCCTTGACATCCCTTTCCCTAGTCACACACTCTAGCTTAGCAGTGCCCACGCCCAGTACTCAAGTTACCATCCCTCAAGTTCTAGATGTATTCCTTCTTCAACTCACTGGAGTCAAAAGTCTGAATTCCACCTTCAGCATCAGTCATTCAGCTATGCAGAGGCATTTTAAAACAGCTGCAGGACAATAGATCCTCAAGAGAGGAGGATTGGACTTTGGCACCTCAGTCAGGCTCATTCTGGGCCTGCCAAGGCCACAATGGACAGTGGTCCTACTTTGAGAAAACTTTGATAAAATGATATTTAAGTAGCCTGACTATTTGCCTTCTTATGCAATTCCACTAGATTCCGTATGTTCCTAAAGGGACTTATTTAGTTTGAATTGTCAAACCAGACATAATAGATTTTTAATCACCGGGGTTATGAGTTTCCTGAATGTTTTAAATTGATGTGTGTTAGACATTGTATGATTTGTGACTGTCTTTAGGAAAACTGATAAAAGACTGTGAAGCTCGAATTGTTCAGAGCCTTGCTCAGAGTGCATGTTGTACTGTTTTAATTGCTGCAACAAGCCATAAAGCTCAAGAATCAGAAGAACTGTCTCAACTGTCTTTGTTAAATTTTTTCTTTTTTTTTCCTTGCAGCAACACAGAGTTGAACTGGTGCATGGCATACATCATGGCCAAATGTTAGTGATTGGATAAAATGTAAAACTTCAACAGAGTCCCCACCTCCAGGAAGCAATTGTTTCTCAAAAGCAGAGAGCCCAAACCTTCTGGATGAAGCATACAGAATGAGGAGGATTACCCATGCACCAATGTGGGTGTATCTGAGCACCTGAAACCTTACTTATTGTCAGGTTTCAGGTGACAGTAATATATATATACTTAACTTCCTCCATTTGACCAAAACATTCTGACACAAAACACTTCAAGCTAGATTTCAGACAACTTTCTGCTGGTTATGTTTCCTAATAGGAAAGAACTAAGGATGGTTAAAGTGAACCTTTTTTGCCTTAACTCTGGCCTTACTTGTTCTGGGAACAGAAACAACTGTACAGATCCTGTTGGGCAGGGTGAGCACAAGTGACATTTATTAAGCTGGAGAGCAGCATGGAGTTTAAAGACATGTTGGGTTTTAAAAGCATTTAGATAGTTGTACTTAAACACAAAATAAATATATTTTTGAAATGTTATGTTAAGCCCAAAAAATGCTTAATAGTAATACTTACAAGACCAAACTGAAAATATAGTTATTTTTGCAAGTGTTTGCTGTAAATGTTTTCTTTGGTTTATAAATGACCTTTATGACTTCCACTTTGAATTTGTTTTGTATATAAAAGGTTCCACATCTATTTGTAAGTCTTTGGTTGAGAAATACTTTGATATAAAAATATATCTACTTAAAAAAAAAACAGTTAAAAAATACTTTACCTGCACATAGCTTGTTCTCATACTTCTCACAGTGTTCATCATCACACTCGCAGTAGTCTCCATGGTAAGAGCTTCCTTGCTCTGTAGTGTGGCACTGGCATCTGCCACATACACAATCTCCTCGACCCTCACACTCCGTCCCATTCTGCCTCCGACAGGATGCTCGAATAGAGCCTTCATCTTTATTCCCAACAGCACAGTTGCAGAACTGACCCACAAAACCTTGATTGCAGCTGCAAAACGAAATATTAAAAATAACAATGCAACAACCAGATCAAAATTAGAATTAATTACAGTTGGCTTTGTTTTTAACAGTCTTTACCTATTTCATAAAAATATTTATTCCATACATTATATTTAACCATTTTGGATGCCCAGGTAAACCTGTTCAAGGTGAGGGGCTGAGGCTCACATTGCCAGTCCCTGATAGAAAATCCAGATGCAATGTACTAACTAGATAGATTATAGGGTTGTCAAAATATCTCAATATAATCTACTGAAGAGAGGTTTTATGATGGTACTTTGCCTGTGGCAAAGATGAACAGAAAAAAAAAAAAGAAATGATGAAATCGTTTGCTTACTTTAATTCATGTATGGGATGGTAGGGTTTCATGGGATTTTCTATCTGGAATTCGAATGTTTGTGAGTAAAATCGATATGTGTTTGGTACGTTGCTCCTGCCCTGTGGCTGGACACCACACATGGTATGATCAAACCTGTTATACTTAAGATTTTTAATCGACTCGTGTGTGGCTTATCAGATTTTGAAAATCAGCCAACTATTCCAAAATCGTGCCATGTGAACTAGGCTTTAAAACAATCAGCAAAGATCTCAAATGCGTAGGGTTAGGAGTAACTTACCATCTGGGCCTTCCACTACATGTCTCACTCCTATGGCAATACTAAATAAATACTTATGTTTTACTGAAAACACATTTTTCCATTAGACATCAACACGTGACTAAAATATTAAAAGAGGGACTTTGAGGAAGATAACTTACCTACAAATACCACAGGTGATGCTTCCTGTATTGTTACAGTGAGGTTGATTGCTGCCGTTAGGGTCATTACATTGGCACTCACAGTTGGTAGAAATGGTTACCATCAGTTTGTCTTTAATTCCCAGAGGGCTGATAGTGAAGGATTTTTCTGTCATACATTTGTCCACAGTCACAGTAACCTCAAAAGATATCTGTAAAGAGAGAAAAGGATCTATCAGAGCTAACAAGCTATCTAAAGCACTACTTCCCATGGTACATCTCCAGTTCAAAATGAAATGTGTATTAGTTAAAATGCCACTGTACCAAAGAATTTTAGAGCTCCAGCCCACTTAATGCCTAACATTACCACTTTGTCCCTTCCTACATTATGGTTGTTCCAAGAGTAAGATAATGTTTTACAACAACAGCACTTACAGCATATTTTTCCGTCTGCAATTACTTTGTGCAGCATCCCTGAGCTAAAGCCAGAATGGACCCAGAAATCAGAGACATAATTTCTTTAGTGTTCCCACAAAACTCAGCAACACAACACTTAGGTATATTTACATATGCACTAAAACAAGCTTTAGTTTTATCTTTTATATCTCAGATTTATTGACTGTTGGGAAAACACACACACTAATGGATGGCAGCTCTAGTACACAAATATTTACTTCTCTATTTCCCCTTCCTTTTTTTTTTTTGTATAATAATTCCCTCCCCCAAAAAGAGAGCATCTAACAAATTTCTGGAGAGTCTACAAAATTAATCTCTCAACTGATTTGCACAAGCGTCTGTATCTTGTGCAAATCTGTCCCGGTGCACCCATAGGGTGGGTGCTGGGACCTTAGTCTCATTCGAGTCCGCAAAAGCAGACTCTAGAGTGCTGGGGCACTACTGTTCATCTCAGCAGTTTTAGTTAAAGCAGGTTGCTTCAGTTCTGAGATGACGACGATTTCGAAGCAGCACCCCTTCCGGTGTGTTGAGAAAGGATGTTGGTGTAACAGACTCCTTCAGAACAACTGCTGGTGTCCCCCAAGTCTTTTCTGAATTTAACTTAGTGAAGACTTTGTCTCCAGGTCGTAACTGTGGGAGAGGTCTGACACTGGCGGCGGTTGCAATAAAAAGCTTGTTTGGCTTTCTCACAAGCATCCTTCTGTTTCACAGCTTTTCTGTTGGGCCATTTGGGTCAAAGGTTACTCTCTAATGTTGGGAATGTGGTTCTGATCTTTCTCCCCATGTTGTGGAACATGGAGTTGATCTGTACCACATGAGCGCTAGTAGAGGGTCTTTATTTTGAAGGATCATCTTTGCACTCTGCACTGTCTGTGGATGGTGAGGGCTAGATGTGATGTGTTTAAAATCAAACTCACTTGCCAGCAGCTGAAATTCTGCACTGCAGAACTGGGATCCATTGTCACTCACAATTTCTGGAATTCCAAACCTAGTAAAGGTTGCTTTAAACCTCTGAATTTCTTGGCTGGTGGCTGTAGATGGCAGGTGTAAAACCTCCAAAAATTGTGAGTAAATCTGATATGATGAGATAGCTGTTCTTCTTATGTTCGCAGATGTCAACACCAATTTCTTTCCATGGTCGATCAGGCAAAGGAGTGGAAATCAGTGGTTCCTTTTGTTGTGTTCGTTTCTGTTCCTGGCAGATCTGACATTGCGTCACAACTTTACTGAGCTCTCCAGAGAAACCAGGCCATCAAACAGATCAACTTGCTCTCTATATATATTTAGTGATCCCCTAATGGCCGTCATGTATTCCCTTGAGGATCTCAGCCCTCTCTGACTCTGAGATAACAATCCTGCAACCTCTCATGGCAAAGCCATCAGCTTCTGAAAGTTTATTTTTCACTTTTATGTATGCTCTGATCTTCAACGGCACTTTTCTGCTGTATTCTGGTCACCCTTTTCTGATATGTTTGATGACAGTCTGAAGTCCTCCATCAGCTGCTGTGGCCATTCTGTATGGTGATGCAGGGATGTCTTTAATTACGGCATCCACATAACATAACTGTCCAGTTCTGTGTGCATGTCCCTCTTTTCTTTAACATGTGACAGTGGGCTTTGAGGCAGAGCATCAGTGACGACGAGCATTTTCCTGGTACATTTACTGCTTCAGGTTTGTACCTCATAACTCTCATGAGAAGACACTGACACCCCAAGGGAACATTATCAATGCTCTGATTATTTACTAATGGAACCAATGGTTTGTGATCAGTTTCCAGCCTGAACTGATCTAGGCCACAGAGATATTTGTCAAACTTCTCACAAGCACACATGCTAGCCAGGATCTGAGAGGCGTCTGGAGCAGTAGGCAATCGGCCTCCATTCTTTTCCATGAAGCTGAAGCAGCATTGCTCCCAGCCCATAACTGCTTGTGTCTGTTGAAACGGCTGTTGGTTTGTAGATGTTTTAAAAGGCAAGAACTGGAGCTGTAGTCAGCATGTGTTTTATTTTCTCAAAGGGTGACTGCAATGCAAGGCCCCAGGTCCAGACATTGTTACTCCTCAACAGTTCATATAAGGGTAGCCCTACAGTGGCAAGGGAGGGAACAAACCTCCCAAGGTAGTTCATCATTCCCAGGACTCTTTTAAGCTCCTGTGCATTTTCAGGTGGTGATAGCAGCTGAAAAGCTTCCACCTTTTCTGTGTCTGGAAGCACAACTGGATCTGTCCAAAAGAGCAATTTTCCTTGTTTAATTTGAGACCAGCCAGTTTGATGTGCTGCAAAACCCTTTCTAGCCGGTTGTTATTGGTCTTTTGTTACTCCATACACCAGAATATTGTCCATGAAAACTTCCACACCCTCGTGCCCCTCCAATGTCTCCAGCATTTTCCGTTGGAAGGTCTCAGGTGCACTGGTGATGTCAAATGGTAACTTCTTGAAACAGTACTTGCCAAATGGCGTGATGAAAGTTGTTAATCTGCAGCTGTCCGGATGTAGTGGGATTTGCCAGAACCCAGTGGCTGCGTCAAGAGAGGAAAATACTGTAGCTCCATTTAGTGTGGAGGTTATCTCATCTGGAGTGGGAAATATGCATCGTTCCCTTTTCATTGACTTATTTAATTTAGTTAAGTCAACACAGATTTGGGCTTGGCCTGAGCTCTTTTGAAGAAAAGGGACCATAGGAGCAGACCATTCAATAGGTTGTGTAACTCATTCTGACACCATTAATCTCTATTCTTTCCAGCTCTTCTTTAACTCTCTGTTGCAAGGGAAAGGGTACAGCGTGCAGTGTGTACATCATATGGCACAGGATTTAGCTGTATTTTAACTGGTTTGATTTTTAGTGAGCCATGTTCCCCCTACGCTTGCTGATGTTCACCTGTGTTGTTGGTCAACCACTTGCCTCACCAAGTTTATCCTTACTGAACGAGATCTGCTGAGTAGATTGTTGACTTCATGTCCACTGACAACATAAACTTTAGATGGGTACTTTTTTCTCTTGTGGTTAAGGGTGACATTGAAGCAGCTCCCCTCCTGGGCTGGTCAGGGGAAGATCAGATGGTTCCAGAGGGCTCTCAGGGTTAAGTGTGTGAAAAGTTTCTTCGTTTATCACGTTGATGTCTGCACCAGTGTCAATTTTAAACTCAACTGGAGTTTCATCAACTTTCAACGGTACAGTCCATGTGTCGCTTTTCTCCTCCTTATCACACACAGAACCTAACAAATGGAACCTAAGTCAAAGCTTGTTGTTTTGTAACCTTATTTACTGTTTTTCTGTTCCTACACACCCTGGCCCAGTGTCCTATTTTATGACAGTTGTGATGACACAGTTATCTAAAGACAGGGCACATATCGTTTCCAGATTTTTGTACTTTTCCACATTTCCCACATCTATCTTCATCTCCCCTTTTTTATTTCCTTGCTGCTTACTGTGTTGTGGTTTCCATATATCTCTTTTTATGGTGGACCTCCTCCACTGATCTCACCGACTCGCCCTGTTGGGGCAGCCACCTCTTCAGATTGTCGGATGGTCTGTATCATTTGCACTAACGTTCTGGACAATATGGAGAGCTAGACTCACCATCAACTGCAGCCAGCGGGAGAGTTCCCTCGATGCGCCGAATTCGCAGGTTTCTGATAAGTCATACAGCACTCGGATAAAACACTCAGCCTTTTCTCATTGGAGCAGAACACGCTGGTGAAAGCAGGCTCTCTCGTCAAAATTCATAAAATTTTCCCATAATGATAGCAAAGTCATCACGGTCCTCCTCTCGAGCGAACATGAATGAGTTATAAATCTCCTCTGATTCGTTGCTCATACCATAACTCAGGCGGCTCGCCTGCACTGGTCAGTCATTTTTATCTAATTTCGTGGCTATTCTGTCGCACTCTACCTTGGTTTCCAATCGGCCATTCTGTCGGCTTTTCAAAGGAAAAGTTTTCCGCCGGGTTAAACTTAGCCATACTGTTGCTTTTTCTCACGTTTTCTAGGTGATGTAGCTGTCCGAGTCACTTCTGACACCATGTGGAATGGACGAGCTTTAGTTTTGGCTTTTATAACTGAAAAACACAAAACTAACGGATAGCAGCTCTAATGGTTTTGCCCCAGAACCGGACACACAGCGCTCACACTGTAACCACACTAACAGCAACAAAGTAACAGTAACATAAAGTAACAGTTCTATATATGACACAAACAATAATCAGTTTTGTTAGATGTGGTGAGGGCTGCAAAAGAAAATCTAGATTTCCCTTCCTACTCCAGGTTGAAAAGGTTGAAAAATGACTACAGTTTCATAACATGTTTCATTCACATAAAGGGCTAAGACAGCTAAAAGCAAAAGGTTTATTGGGTAATAAAACCTACAGTAGTTAATCATATAATCTGTGTGAACAGTTGTAAAAAAAAAAAAGTCAAACAAATCTGTGATTGATAAAAGTTTATCACATCTTTTATCTGATGTTACAAACTAGGTTCAAAGATCTGAAAAGGTTAATTTTCACTGGATTATGACAGAATAAAAACATCTCAAAACACTGACCTCTTGTTCCGCTTGTACTTGATCGCAGACGCCTTTATTGGGGCTGTCGTTTATTCGGTGATCACACAGTGCCAAGTACTCAACTCTTACGTTGTCAGGAAGAATGTCATGAGTCACTGTGACTTTAGATGTCAAGTTCTGCAACAATATACTGATTAGGCATATTTGCAAATTTTTTGCAAAAATTATTAGTCTCGAGTTGCAAAAGAACTGTGAAGTCCTATGTAATTCAAATGTTTACTATTAAGATTCTCAGACAAAAAAAAATCACTTTGGAAGCTTACAAATTCTCCAAACTGTACCTAAAATTTTAATATATTAAAATATCTTAATTGCATTGAATTTAATGGGTGTGGCCAACCTGCTGTACAGCACCTCCTAATGTGAGATAGGCCAACTGGTAAATCACAGAAAGCTGAAATGTGGTACATAGGTAGAACCCACTCAAATAAGAAAAATGTATTTTGACAGTATACACTAAACCCTACAAGGAGTTGACCATTTGGAGTCAAATGGTAAGTTTTGAGAGTTTTTCACTTTTCATGCATGTCGAACTTTAACAAATTCCTCAGAGGGATTTTGGCAAGTATCTCCCCAATACTTGGTCAATATGCCCTTAAAGTATAGGGGATTGAAAGTTATCAAAAGCTTGAGTTTTTATGCATACTAAATGGGCGGAGCCAGGCTTCAAAGTTCGCTTTCCCATAAAAATTTCCAAACTCTGTAACTTCCACATACAAAGGCTGAAATACACAAAACTTGGTATGAACGATCTTTCTCAGGTGTCCAACCATCATATGTGTTCAAATGCTGACATCATCAAAGCCAGGTGGCACAGAAATGACTTTATACAGGAAGTAATGTTGTTAGGTTCTGTATGTCTTTTTTGATTCATACAGATTTAAACCTGTCTGATGACGTAGAACAACATGATGCTGAATGCTTCTCTCAAGATGGACTTGTGATTAGAACATGTGGATGTGGTACTGTGGTGAATTTCAATCCCTTGCTGTTTGCATATGGCTGGCTCTAAATCAAACAGGCATCATCCAATTTTTACCAAACTGAATCTGAATTACCTTGGTTAACCTCTGAAGAGTCCAATCGGATTATGTTGGAATTTGACTCAGTGCACCCCATAGGTTATTGCAAGACTCCTTGCAATAACCTAGAAAATAGAAAAGTACTAGATAACATGATGCCTCACCAGATTTTTTGTGGGTCATCAGGTAGTAAATTATTTATTGAGTCCTCCAGCTTCTCCCTGTGTCTGATACAAGATTGAAACCGTATCCACTACCCATTGACAACCAAACATGACTTGTTTAAAAGTCCTCAATAATCAGTTGTCACAAAACAGGAAGAGACAATAACTCCTGGTTGGAAAGTTGGTTTCCAGTATAAGTTTACAGATGGCAACAGGTTGGCGATGATGGAGCTCCCATGGTTGCCACAAGGCTGGAGCAGTGCCAAGGTGCTCTCAACTTTAAGGGTGCATTCACACCAGATAGTCCGGTAGACTCGGTTCGATTGGGGGCTAAAATTGCAACATTTGTTACATTTTCAGAACTCTAGTTCTCATTCACACTGCACTGTGACAAACGACTAAAACTAACTGAAAAACCTGTTCCCCCCACCGTCGCCAATGGGGGCGCTGCACCAAGAACTACTGAAGGAATCGACAAAAAACCTCTGAAGAAGACCAGCGCAACTTTCTTTTCACAAAAAGTAAACAAAAACGGATTGGTGTCAGATTTTAGCGGCTGTAGGATTTCTTCATTGATCTACATTACTGGTTTGGACATCGCATGTTAGCCGCTAACACTAGTGACGCTCCTGCAGGCGCCGTTACTACGCGGTGAGTCTGTCCACTAAACCAGGCTGTTCCAATGCAGGATGAGCAAGAATCTGTCACAAAATGATGGCAGCGCCTTTTTTTTCTTACCCGATTTCTATAAATATGGCTTAAATTAAAGTTGAGAAACTTGCTGATGTTTGTAAGTTTTCTCCCTTGATATAAATGTACTAACAGTTTGATTTCTATCAAGATGCAAGAGAGGACTAAGCAAATCCCTCCATCCTATTTGATGATTATGTTCAAACAAACGAGGCAATTAGTTCAGTTTTTATCATTTATTAAAGGTTTAAAAATGACAGCAGCTGAGGAGCGCCACGGCAACGGGACAATAAGCTAATAAAAAGTTGTAAAACAACTTTAAACCATTTATATTCTGCTTTTCCTTGCTTAGTGTTGGCACGCAAACCCGTTGATATGACAACCGACACAACATCTCCATTAACCCGCAGAGCACAGAGTAATATATTGACCAGAACGTCCTGCACTGTAGCTAACTTCCTGCTGTTGCTAAGTTCAGACAGGTTTTCTACCATTTTAGAGTTCACTTCAACCGGACCGAGACTGAGGTTTTTAGGCGGATCAGAGTTCAGTTTTTAAGTCTGTTTTGGAATTCAAATTTACATTCAGACCTCCCAAATAAATCTGATTTTCTAGTCTGATTCAGGACTCTAATCCTGGGTTGGTCTGAATGCAGCCTAAGTCTCTTTGAAGTGTGCATAGAAAAGTACTAGATAACAAACAGACTTACTTTGTAGGCACTTTCAATTAGCTGAACAACATTATTTGAATCTGATGATAAGACTCCCACCACTGACTTTGGAATCATTTTAGTGAGTTCCTAAAGAAAGAATGGAACGCACAGATTTTAGATTAAGTTGACATTTTTTTTGTTAAAACTTTCAGGATTAAAAGAAATGTTCAGCATTACCATGTAAACATTCTTCACGTTTTCTGTTACAGCAAATATTGGCTGAATATTGTTTTTTTCCAGCTGCATAGCTAATTGTCCAACAGATGGGTAGTCCTGCACAGGAGAATTGAAGAATTTGTTAATTAGAATTAAAGTATAATAAAGAAGTAGTGTCTTTGTGAAGGAAGGAAAATTTTAAAAAGGAGGGAAATGTCAGCAGCTATTTAAGTATATACACTCAACAAAAATATGAACGCAACACTTTTGTTTTTGCTCCCATTTTTCATGAGATGGACTCAAAGATCTAAAATTCATTCCAGATAAACAATATTACCATTTCTTTCAAATGT
>CAEFZX010006473.1:0-19849 GCA_903066825.1 Alfaro cultratus | reverse complement strand
TTGCAGGATGTCAGAAAACCTTCCCAGAGCTGCTGTTTTGATATGAACTGCATTCCACCCTCAGATCTTCTGCTTGAAGATACTCCAAAGGTTCTCAATAGGGTCAGAGGAGGATGGTGACCACACCATGAGTTTCTCCCCCTTTATGCCCATAGCAGCCAATGACACAGTGGTTTTCCTAGCAGCATTCATTGTCATGCATGAAGATGATTTTGCTACGGAAGGTGCGGCTCTTCTTTTTGAACCATGAAAGAAAGTGATCAGTCAGAAAGTCCATATACTTTGCTGAGGTCATTTTCACACCTTCGGGGACCCTGAAGGGGCCGACCAGCTCTCTCTCTCTCTCTCTCTCTCTCTCTGTCTTTCTCTCTCTCTCTCTTTCCCCATGATTTCAGCGCCCAAAGCATGACTCCACCACCTCCTTGCTGTCGTCACAGCCGTGTTGGGATGCGGTGGCCATCCACCACCAATCCACTACTGTGTCCATCTGGACCATCCAGGGTTGCACAGCAATCATTAGTGAACAAGTCTGTTTGAAAATTAATCTTCATGTACGGCTGGGCCCACTGCAACAGTTTCTGCTTGTGAGCTCTGGTTAGGGGCCGAATAGTCGGTTCATGCACTTCAAGCCTCTGGATGATCCTCCACCTTGAGGTTCCAGAGGCACCAGCAGCTTCAAAAAACTGTTTGCTGCTTTGTAAGGGCATTTTAACAGCTGCTCTCTTAATCTGGTGAATTTGTCTAACAGAAACCTTCCTCATTATGCCTTTATCTGTACAAACCATCTTTGTTCTGAATCAGCCAGAAATCTCTTCATAGTTCGATGATAACGCTTCAGTTTTCATTAAATATCTAATGTTTTCATACCTTGTCATACGACACTACACTATCTGATGATTTTTGTCAGCAGAGAGATCCTTTCTCTTTCCCATATTGCTTGAAACCTGTGGCCTGCTTAATAATGTGGAACATCCTTCTTAAGTAGATTTCCTTTAATTGAGCTCACCAGACAAACTAATCAACCAGCTCTCTGAAATTAATGATAGTGATTCAAAGAGCCCTGACACACAATACCATCTATAAATGTAGTAGCACAACAAAAAATTGAATCTTTGACACTTAAATCCAATTTGCATAATGATTTGGAACACGGTGCAATAAGGTTTTTACAGATTTTGAATCCTTACATATATAAACTTCTATGTTTTGTCTTAGTTTTATATTAAAGGCTACAAATTTTGACCATAAAAGATTGGAGTTTGTAGAAATGGGAAAAGTGTTGTGTTCATTAAGGATGAAAACTCATGTTTCATGTTAATTATGGAAGCCTGTTAGGCTATAATCTGGATTAATATCAGCAAATGAGTTCGGGTGACTAATGCAGACTTGTTTCTAAATTTGGTTTTTAGGGTTGAATGCTTGGGTTTGATCTGCATCATTTATTGTTTTCCCTCATAGATTAATAACCACAACAAAAATGCATTCAGCATCAAAATTATTTAAAATCTGCTACAGTAGAGTCTGTGTTTCTTTGGATATATATTTTTTTTCTTTTGGGTGTTTTGTCAAACTTTCTTTATCACCTACTGCTGAATGACTGCCGCACGCTCTCATTGCATTCTGGGAAATTGCTGCTTTTAAGTTGTTTTTCTCCGCTGTCACAGCTGCTGATCTGTTGTTTTTCCCCATCATCAGTGGTAGCCTGTGTCCGCGCTCTGCACGACACGAAGGCGGCCTTTCCTTCTGACTAAGAACATTTTCTTCCTCTTTACAACACAGAGGATGTAAACAAAACTGATTATTATCTTTTTTTTTTTCTAACCGTTTCCTAAACAGTACAGTTCCTGGTTCTGGTTTGCAGAACACGGCTGTTTCATTTCCATGTACAGTTTTGGCCTCTAGCTGCAATCAAATTAAGAGTGCTGCTTTGTGTTTCACTGCTGAGTCATTACGCATTTTTGTAATATTAATTTTCTTCTATCTTCAAGGCTGTCCTGTGTTTACTCAAACCAAGGGGATACATTTTTCAGTTATATTGCTTTCAGGGTTTAATGAGAATAATAATGAGACAAAAAAAGAAGCTTGCTTAATTTATTTTTAGTCCCACAGGCCAGTGGTTCTGAACAGAAACCGTTTTAAGATTCTGACTGATTAACTGGATCGCAGTTTTAGCACAAAGTTATTCTGACTGTATAAGTTGTGAGAAATCCAGTTTATTTCTCTCTCTCTTTCTAATCTATCATTTTCCAACTTCCAACTCTTCTTTAGCATCTGCGACAAATTTCTGCCTCAGTCAGGGGGTTTACTGCAGTGAGATTCATCCAACAAGTATTAATATATTATTAGCAAATAAAATGGAATTGGTGACAGTGGAACTTCTAACCATCCTTTGCAATCGTCTGCACACTGATATATTTGATATTTTGGGCTAAATACAAATCCGTATGACACTTTAAAACGGACATATTGTACTTCAGTTTGGGTTTCTACTGCTTAAAGAAACAGCCCAAGCGCTTAAAATAATAAAAAAAAAAAAATTTTTGGCAATAAGTTAATGTTGTTTGGTGTCTCAAAAATGAGCCATTTCAAAATCCTCCGGTATGTAAAGTCACAAATCAGCAGGCACTGCTCGTCACCTGGCAACCCCGGCAAAGCACAACCTGTTACCTAGCAACCCAGCGTGAGCTCCAAGCACATTTGATCAGCTGGTTTTACTGTGCTGTACAATGTTTGCTGGAACTTACCTTCCAGAAACCAGTTGCTGCATTCTTGTTGGTTGTGCAGGAGGCTCCACTTCTGCTTTTCAAGAATATTCGGTTGTATAATGGCACATCTGTTTGCAGTCATTTTCATGTGTGAGCGTGAACGTTGAGTTGGGGGGCGTGGCCAGCAGCCGCTTATTTGGATTTAAAGTGACAGGAAACCCTAAAGTAGCTCATTCTGTTATCTAAGAGTGATTTTGTGCAAAAAAGCTGTAATGAACATGTTCCAAGTTGCCCATAGACCCATCCTAACCTGTTCATGAAAGCATAACAGTTTTGCTCCTCTTTGTGTTGGTCTACATCATCTGAAAGTTGGAAAACCTTCAGATTTACAAATACTTCTGAAAGGCCCTGAATGTGTAGCAGCATTAAGGACGCCGTCCCCTCTGTCGTTTCAGTGTTCCAGCTCACAGTCTGAGGAAGAGGAGTTCAGCGGCCGCTCCTGGGCGGCGATGAAGGCTGAGATGGGACTGGATGAGAGGAATCCGTCGTGCTTCCTGCACACCTACAGCGTCGTCATGGTGCTCCGAAAGGTAGCGGACTCCTGTACTTCCTGTCAACGCTGCTGAATATTTAGGTCAAGCGCTTTTTAACAATGATTCATCATCTATACTAACAGCCTGTGTGACTGCTGGGGGTCTATTGGCATAATCAAGACAAACGGCGGCGCGGCTCTTGAGGTGTTTTATGATTATAAAAAGTATGATCACTAATCAGTCACACTAATAGGGACTCTGCTGCGGCTCTGTTCCCTCTGTGGGTAGAAACCACTGGAGGCGGCGTCTGTGAATCTGAGCGCACACGTTGGCCTCTGCAGCGGCCCTCGTGCTCCGTTCATATGCGAGTACAGAGTCACTGTTGAGCTTGATGAGGTTAAGCTCTTCACAATAATATCAGCTTCCCCAAATCTGTGTTTGCATCACTGAGCAAATTAGCGCACAGCTTGAGCTTCTTCCATCTAATGAAGTGGAAAGAGAGGATCATCCCAGCGGTAAATCCTGCTCAGATCTGCAAATTTATATCAGTATATCCTTATAGCTGCTGTTTGTGTTAATGAATCAACAGTGAAAGCAGTGATATTTAAGGCCGAGGTGATTAAGATGCTCACTTGGTGGATGTGTTAGAGGAGATGAAAGCAGGAGGAATTAAAGGGCCGGTTTTTCTTGCAAACAATTTGTCACACTGACAAAACCTCTCAGCGTAAATATGAAGTAAATAAAGCCGCAGCAGCACCTGAGAGCTGCTGCGTGAGGAAATGTTGAGACAGATCAATCACACGCTTCTGAACCTTCAAATGTGTCTTAGCTCTGATCAAGGAAAGGAATTACGAGAACGCAGACTCAAAATAATTTCAGCTGCTTTAATTAATCGGCAGATGAGATGGTGAGGAATCTGCTCTCGCTTTTTCTACCTTAACAAATGGCTTGAACTTTGATGCCACTATTTAATCTGACAAAGATATTATAGTTGCATATTGAGAAAGATCATAATATTAGGTATGGGCAATGTGGACTGTTGAAATATTTTGTGGTACTAAAAATAGTCCTATTCATTATTTTTTTAGGCTGTGACTTCATGGCACAGCATTCGTAGCGCCAAAAACATAAATATTTCTCTTAAAAAATATTCCCATTTATACTGTTTACTGAAAAAAGTGTGATTTGTTTTATTCTAAACTGCAAACTGTCATATTTTCAAATTTATTGATATTTATTGATTCTCTCATGGGGAACAAACGGTGAAACAAAAAAACCAAAAATAAGATTTTTGATCATTTTTTATTTATCGCCAGTAACTGAAATTTATCATCACAATAAATTAAAATCCTTATAATTTTTTCACAATAAATAATAAACAATGCAATAAGTTCCCAACCCTACATAATCTGTTGTTTACTATTTGTATTAGTTAAAAAGCTTTTTTAAATGTTTATTATGGAAATTACACGACTGTGTTTTACAGCAATTATAGCCCCACAAACACAAATACTGCTCTGTAAAAACATTCTTGTTTCTGATAAGCTTCCTTTGGACACAAGTCACAAAGAAATGCGATTTTTATAAACTGCATTTAATCTTATCTTAAAATTGATTAATGATTTCTTTAAACAAACAGTGAATAAAATAATAAAACTAACAATCCCTGACATTGCAAACAGTTTTAAACATCTTTAACTGGAATTTATCATGACGATAAATGATAAGCTAAGCATAAAGTAAACATAATTCAAGTTTGAATTATCCTGGTTTCTAAAAGCCTTTTTATTGTTGTACAACACACATGCAATATTTACAGTATGGGAATAGGAAACATTAACCTGCCTTCTTTTTCAAGCCTTAAGGAAAAAGAAAGTTAAAATGTTTGATTTTTCTTCTTGTCCAATCAGGCTGCTCTAAAACAACTACCCAGAAACAAAGTGCCCAACATGGCCGTTCTGCTGAAGAGCATCATCCACACGAACGCCGACGCCAAGGCTGTTTTTAAAGACCCAACAGGTAAAACACTTTATGGAAACACTTAATTTGAAGACATGTTATATCATGTCATAAACATGATATAACATGTTTATGACATGTTATATCATGCTTATCAGCTTATCATTATTTTGTAAATAATTACATGTTTATACGAAGTTACATTAAAAGAGTCAATTTTGCATTAAAAGTGTCATTATGTACCAAATGACACTTCATGACAACAGTGGTAAACATTCATGAAGACTCCTTCATGTTTATGACCGTTGTTATGTCAGGTTAAAGTCTGTAATGTCAGTCTTATGCACACCTCTTCAAATAAAGTGTTACCAAACACATTATAAATCAAATCAGGAGCTTATATGAAATGTGAAACATTTTGTTTTGGGGGTTGTTGAATCTGGTGAAACACTGAAAAACACTCGTTCCTGTTAAAAAAAAAGAAAAAAAGAAGAGATTTCAACCCACAGGGAGAGCAGTGAGATGTTGTTTCCTTTTTTTCCCCACTTTTGAGATTTGCTCTTGGAGCATTGGCCTCGCTCCACGTGGCATTGACAGCAAAAGTTCAGCTGCTATAACAAGCTTGGCTGCACACACACTCATGCATGCAGGGCACATGCAGGCCAGTCCACATGTGTCCCGCGTCTGGAGCAGGAAGCTTCCTAATGTCCTGAACTCGTCCCCTCTCCTGCTCCGTCCGACTCCTTCCTCTGATCCAACGCAGAGTCTGTTGCCATGGGCTGCTGAGCGCTGCCGCATACGGTGGAGCTGATTATCAGCAGGAGTGGATGTTTTTCAGCTCTGGACTTAAGTGCCTATTAGTGATTCAGTTATAGTGGACCGGCGTCGGTGGTGGGTGGGTATTAGGTGCTTCTGACACCAAGAGTGACTGTTCCTCTCCGTAATGAGCCTCCCGCCCACTGGACGCTCTGCAGCCTGTTTCCATAAGAGCCGCAACATTTTCTCACTCCTACAATCTGATTTCTGATAGTAGGAATGTAATTCTCAGTCTTCAACTAAGTAACATCTCAGTGCCTTCAGCTGCACAAAGTATCATTGTGGAAGTGGAAAGTAACAGCTTGTGTAGGTCAATGAAGTTAAAATATGAGAAAAGAAATGTGAGAATATTTTTTTCAGAGTTTTGCCTCGTTTGGACACTCTTAAATTTTGTTTTTATATCTTAATGTCAGACAAATGTAATCCAGGTAAAAACAAAATGCAATTTTGAAACTTTATGACTTAACTGAGGCCTGATTACATCCAGACCCATAAAAGCAAGAAATCCTCAGGTAGAACCGGCATGACGACATGAAGTAGGCTAAAAGAAATTTAGAGTAGGGCTGCAAATGACGATTATTCTGATGATTAATCTGATAAAAATTGGCCCATTTTTTAGATTCTTTTATTTAACCACTTAAGCCACTTTTAAACTGTTTTAGAAATACATTTAAAGATGCAAATAAACAAATGAATTCATTTTAAAATAAGAAAAGCATTTTACTGCCTAAAATGCAATAACACAGCATTCCTTTATTGATCATCTGCAGCACATGTCAAACTTGAGGCCCGTGGGCCAAATCCGGCCCACTGTAGCTTTTTATGTGGCCCTCTATATTCTAGACTGAACACCAAGTGTGATTAAATATTGTGTTATCAATCAATTCAGTGCAGATTTTATGTGTTTACTACCAAATCCCTTCACTTTTTAGCGCTAATACAGAGTTGGGAGTTTATGGCAGATTTTTCTCAAAAATTGTCGAAAAACTTTCATACTTGTACTAAACAGCTGCCTCAGCCTTAATTGATGTCAGATTACAGTCCATCATCTATACATCAAGTAATAAAAAGTTGCGTTTGTCGTCATAAATAAGTGCAAAATTTCAAAATTAGTACCACGAGCAATTTTATTTTTTTTTTAGCTAAAAATGACCAAAAGCATCACAAAATCCTGGTGGGACTGAAAAGATGTTCAATAATATTATTAAATTTTAAGAATTTATTGATATTTTAACAGTTTGTGAACAGGTTTTATCAATACATTCTGAAACAACCGGCCCTTTAAGAGCATTCAGGATCTTGATTTGGCCCAAAATGAAAATGAATTTGACACCGTTAATCTAAAACAAAGGATGCACCAGCAGTTAAAAACAGGCTTCTAACATCAACTGTTACATTTGGTGGTAACTAATATATTATATTATCAGACATGGTGGCGGTGGTGTCATGATGTGGGGAAGCTGTGCTTCTTCAGGACCTGAGCAACTTGCTGTAAACTTTAAGCTCACTGTTATGACCTCCAATCATTGTCCTTCTGTTATTTTTCTCTAGAGGTGACATTTAAAGTATATATTTTTGTCATTCCTGAAGTGCTGTAAAACACTTTCTTCAGGGTGGCTAGAGGAAATCCAAATGTCCACCCCACTTGCTCTGGATTTTTGGTGAGATTTTCCACCCAGCAGCCAAGAAAAGTAAAATCTGAGAGGGATCAGCTGGTGAAAAAGCAAATCTTCCTGAGCTTTCCCAGCAGGAGAGCAGCTGCTCCTTCATATTTCTGTTCTCCACACTGTGATCTCTTCTCTGTCTGGTGGATATGTTGTATCTATGCATGGCTGTAATTCTCAGTCATTGAGGAGCTGAAGTGTTTCAGAAAGGTATTTCCACACGGCCGTTTTCTAAGAAAATCCTCATTTTAGAGCAAATGTTCATTTGAAAATGTCCTGCAGTGAAAAGCTGTCAGCAGCACTTATTGTAAAGGCCAGAAACATTTTGTCAGACTGTTTTTCTGAACTTTTTTTTGTCGTGATGCATGAATTTTCTTTTTTCCCCCCTAAATTCATCCCTATTTATAAAGTTTAATATTTGTGTTGTGCTTGCGTGGCTGAATAAGTATCAGAACAGTAGAATAGATTTATTTTGCATATTCTTTTGGCTTCTTGTACCTCTGTTATCTTTTTACATCTGATTTATGTCTCATCTCATCTTTACAGTTGAAACCAGAAGTTTCTCATTACTGTGGCATTTAAAAAATACCACAGAGAAAGAGAAGAGAAAACAATAAATAATGTTAAATTAATAGAATAGGTCTTTAATGACACGTAAAAAGCATTTGAATGATCTCTTTTAATGCCACTAGTAGGTGTTTTTGTTTTGTTTTGTTTTTTTAGTTGTACTTTATTTATTCTTTATTCTGGCATATACTTGTTTGCTTTCTTTTCCTCCATTTGTTTTCCACTTCTTCCCAAATATATCTCTGACGCTATTTTAATCTGAGAACAGAAAAATAATAAAAATTATTGTTAAAAGATTAAAAGAAAAAAGCGGATTCTAATCCACGTGTTTATCAATTTAATTTTTGTTGTGACACTAATTGATGATGATTTGTGTTTTGTTTTCAATGTATTTATTTTAATATACCTCCTTGTTTGGTTTTGTAGTTTGGTTATTGTTTTATTGCTGCTACTCATTCTGTTATCTGGTTAATTATTTTGTAGATCAATACCTCTTCTTGCTTTTTGCCAGTTTGTAATGTTTATTTGTTGCATACGCACTAATTGGTGAATTTAAAAAAGACATCAGTGATCAGATTTAGCTCATTTTCTCTTAATCAGCTCTGATCTTGGATATATTTTGTTCAAATCTGATTCCCCTTCTACCCTCCAATTTGATAGATATATCAAAAGTAATCCTTGTCACTAGTTGTGAATGTAAACACTTCAACTAACAGCATTTAGTTTGAAGAAAAAATAAAGCTTTGCTTTACAAATGGGAGATGATTGCATTTGATATTCCTCCATTTATTTATTAATTTCTTTGTTTGATTTAAAGCTGCCTCCTCTATCAAAGCAACGGCAGCACATTTTCCTCTTTTTTTGATCATAAACTTCTTTTCATCTTTTATGATTTGTGGCTAAAGGGGAGATTCAGGGAACGGTGCATCGGCGTCTCTTAGAAGAAAGATGTGAGGAGTTGAAAGCCGGAGCTGTGCTGCTCCTCAAGCAGGTGAGACTTGTTAGAAAACGCTTCATTTTCTAACGCTTCACCTGAAACTGATCGCAGCTACTAATAATCAGTTTGGCTTTCTTTTGGTGAACAGGTGGGTGTTTTTTCTCCATCCCATCGCAACCACTACCTGAATGTGACGCCCAACAACCTGCTGCGGATCTACTCTCCTGCTGGGGTCAGTCTGTCCACTCAGCTCCCCCCGTTTGTCTTGGTGAGCACCAGCTGGGGACGGGAACCACAGCAAACCCATAAAATGTTCTTTTAAAAGCTTCCTCACAGGCTTTTAAACCCCGTTTGTCCGCCTCCCGCAGGAGCCAACGGTGTCGTCACCGGCCCCGGCTCCAGGCGTCCCTCGGGAGCCGGTGTCTCGGATGCAGCTGGAGTTTGACGAAGAGGATGACGAAGGGAAAAAGGACAAAGGACTCGCAGAGGGAGGCGAAGCCCTTCGAGTGCAAAGGCTCAGTCAGGGGAACAAATCGGTTAACGGCAGCAGGAATCCAGCACAGCAGGAACAAGTCTGGGATGCAGGTTGGACACAGATTATAAAACTCTGAGTTATGGGTGAAAAACAGAAATTCTCGGCGATTTCTGCCTAGTCATGATTCTCTAGGTCACCAACAACTAAAGACAAAAAGTTACTTTCGTGTGCTACTTTAAAGTTTATTCTCTGAGCTACAGGAAGCCAGTGTAGGGACTTCAGAACTGGGTGATCGTCCTGGTTTTAGTCAGAACACCAGCAGCAGCGTTCTGGATCTGATTGATTTTTTTAGTCAGACCTGTAAAGACACTGTTGCAGTAATCAATGCGACTAAAGATAAACGGACGGATGAGTTTCTCCAGATCTTGCTGAGACATTGTCCTCCAATCCTGAAAATGTTCTTCAGGTGTCAGAAGGCCAACATTGTGACTCTGAAGGTTCAGATTCAGATTTCGGGCCTGATCGCTCGTTTCCAGCTGTAAAAACTGAAGCTGTGCTTTGACTCTTGGTCATTCCTCTTTAGGTCCAAAGACACAACTTCAGTTTTGTCTCTGTTCAGTTGGAGATAGTTACATCCACACATTTATCTGCTTTAAGCAGAATCTGTTCAGCGATTGGACGGATTCATTGTAATATAGAGCTGTGCATCTTCCTCGTAGTTATGCTAGCTAATCTTATTTCCTGTTATAACCTGAGCTGGTGAGAAACACAATGCAAAGGTTCTGCCTCTGGATTTTTGTTGAGGAAAAACATAAAATGGGATTAATTCCATTAAACATTTTTAAATGTTAAAATCTATTCTATTAATTCGTCAAAATTAACACATTAAAGTTCCAGCCCTAAGAAATATATTTGTGCTGCTCCTAAAAGGTACCAACACTTCATCCACAATGTTACATCTGTATGCAAAGACTTTATGATACTTGGTATAAATAGGCAACAGCTTTTACACTTCAAACCTTTGCAGCATTAATCCAATATTGATCATATATGAGAAATGTATTGTGCAGCCCTAATTAATATGCTGGATTTCCAGGCATAAGGTGATTAATTTACCTGCATTGCTCCAATAATTAAGCTAAACGTGGATGTTCCCATTGGCCGGTTGCTTCTCCTCATCTATGCACAGCCTGCAGGTTTCATAGATGTCTCGGTGTGGATTCAGGTGTACAGAATTTGTTGTACTGTCAGGTATTTTTTTGCCCTCCAGCTCATGCCTGCAGGGTCACATATGTGGTTGTTTCATCACAATCACTGCATATGTTGCTGCCTGCAAAACCGCGTTTGTGTGAGAAGGTACTGTTCACTAACCTTTGAATGTCACATCCAAAGTATCAGTGCTCATCTTTAACAGCGGTCGCTGCACTTTATGAGCAGACATGAAAAGCTTTATTTTTCTTTTCCTCCAATTATTTAATTCCAGGAAACATTGTTGCAGTGCTGTGTCTGCTGTTTGTCTGCAGATGACGACCTGGACGAACTGCTGGGAGAGATACAGGAGGACGCCTTCAGCTTTTGACATCAACTTTCCCGTTTTTCTGACATCGCAATCCTTAAAAGTCACTTTACAAAGAACTTGTAACTAAATATGTATATTTTATGTTTACGTTTTTTTCTTTTTGCAGCCAATAACGCCTGTATTTAATTTAGTTAGCATTCCAGGATAGACTTATGTATTGCTGATTTTTGACGTCACTTCAAGAAATTTCACTACATCATCTTTGCTTATATGACAGACGGAAGATTGTTCTGGTAATTATGCAACATTAAAGCCGTTTTGTTGCCGGCCTGCTGGTATTTCTTGCTGGTTTTCTTGCATTTTGTTTTCTTCTCACGTAACGCAGTGATGTGTCCCCTGACTGTCCCTTCCAGGGGTTCGTTGATGGAGAGGCGTTTACCCAGTGCTGTCTGCATCAGGGTGGAGCCTCACCGTGACTAACATGCTCTTGTGGAGGGATTTCCTCCTCACGCTCTGAGTCCTGCACTACGTCTGGCTCACTGTAGCAGATTCAGGTTAATCCTCAGCTGCTTTGTCGTTCCAAGGAAGGAGAAGCAGCTTAAGTGTCCTATTTAATGTTTAAGAGGGAGAGGAATTGGATGATAAAATGTGTCTTGTCTGCAGTATGTGCTCTTTGTTGGAAGGTGTTTGTACATTTAAACGCCTTCTGTTTGGAGCCAGTGTTTTAGGAAAATACAAAGACTTTCAGTGTGAGTCTCAGGCTGATTACAGATAAGTTCTGTTATTGTCCATATGTTTTAAATGGAGATGAAATCTGAAAGTTTTCAAAAAGTTAAAGGACATATGGTTGGTTTTATCGTTGCATTTCCCACCACAGTTATGTTCTTCCATGGAAAACCTCCACTAAATTCCTTGGAATAATATATTTTATTTGTATAACACTTTACTAAACACGGACACTTTTCAAAAATCAAGTAAAATTACAAATAGAACACCAAGTACATCGCACAAAATCATAAAAGAACATTTAAATATGTAGCATAAAAAGTAACAGCATAACTAAAAAAGTAAAAACAGGATAATGGTCAGACATTCAAAGCTGAATAAATACATCTTACTGCTGCAACATAATCTTACAATGGATAATTGATGAAAATCCAACTATTTAGGTAAAATTGAGTTGGAGACAATAACTCCACAATAAAAAAAAAACTATTTAATTCAGTTTACTCATGTGGCGCTTATTCATAAGTCAATATACTTTGAAAAAGATACAATTATGTACATAAACATATAGTCCAAAAAACTACATAGACTGAAGCCATTTTCTGACTGAATCAAGGAAATGCTTCTTACCCTAAACTTGTCCTTATCTACAGTCGGAGCAATAATGAATAAATCAATCATTAGATGGTTTCTATGTTCTGAAGAGTTAAATGTGGTGTTTAAATGAGATTTTAGCTTTTTAGGAGCAAACACTCCAGTTGGACCTGGCTGAAAATAAAGCATGAATATGTGGAAAAGCCCTTTACCCCTGATTCATGATAATGTGCATGAAATTAAGGAAAGAATTTCTAGAAAACTGGACAAATCAACAAATAAATGGTTCAAAAGACACAAACCATGCCTTCTTACATGGCCATCATATTCCCTCGTACTCTAACGGTACGACGAGAGTTCAGCTCTGTTTGGGTAAAATTGGTTTGTACAAAATCTTTTAGTAAACGCAGTTGGAAGGATGTCCCGATTCATCTTTTCCCTTTTTCTCTTCATTTATTCTCACATCTAGGCTGTTTGGTTTAAAATGAAATAAATGCTTAATTTATTGGTTAAAAAGTTTGGTCTTTTGAAGATCATTTTTCAAAGAGCAGAGCGAATATCAACAATACGCTAATGTGAAATCTTGACTTTTTGACAAGTTGAGTCTGAGTATATGGTTGGTATGAGACCAGAACTTTATCTTCTCTATATTTCTTGCATCATAACCAGCAGAGGGTAGCATTTTACACCCTCTTTTTGTACAGTTCAGGTCCTGGCAGACCTCATTAGCCTGCTCATAGCAGATCAGATCTGGTTTATAAATCTTTGAATTAGAAAGGATCCATAAGCACACAAAGCTGTGTGCTTATGGAGTTGATTCTGTATTTTATTGCAAGTTGGAACAAATCTACACATTTGACTAATTTATCTTTTGAAAAAAAACACCTGCACCCCATCTGGTCAAAATATGCATCATCATTTTAATTGTCAAGGTCATACTTTTCTGCGACAGCTAAACTGTACCTAGTCCAGTTTTATCACGTTTTGTATTGGTGCAGTCAGGTTACACCCTCTAAACAAGCATTTTCTTTGATTTATTGAGATTTGGAATAACAAAAAGAAAGCACATTTATTTCTTTTGTAAACTACTGTGAACTCCATGAAATGGCTTAAAGAAATACCACTGACACCAATAACTTTTTAACAAGTCCCGGCTTTCCTGTTTGCTTAAATCCAGGAGCTGTGAAATGAAGAGAGAGCCTCGATTTCAAAACGTATTTGTAGGGAAGGCCATAATAAACACACTGAAGTATCTGTTAAGGCCCGGCTCAGATGGCCGCAACAAAAATTAGGGACACGACAATCAGAATCATTTTAATCCCTTTAGAGGCATTTATTAAAAATGATTTTCTAGGGGATGATGGGCGGCAGCCCAAGTTCTGTTAGACTGGCCCTCCGCCTGGTGCAGACCTCTCTGTGATGGACCGGTTTGGCCCCCACAGGTCTCAGCTCCCACAACGCGCCCCACACTGTTTTACTCCGGTTCCGCCTCTGGATCTCATCTGGGTCTGGGCCTGGATCTGTGAGTGGAACAGCAGCCGCTCCTTAAATATATCCAAGTGGACACTTAATCATAAGAGCCTCCCACAATCGAAGACCTTAATTGAAAACAATTAACCGGCCGTCACAGTCTCAAAAATGTATAAAAGCTGCTTTAATGTTGTAGTGAGTGATTACATTCTCTAAATGTCAGTCGACATAAAGAAGTGTATTTCTGTATTGCATTAAAGTGCTATTGCCATCCAAATTAAAAAGGGAAACAAAAAAGAATGAAAATCTGGATCTATTAATCCTGTGGACGGAAAGTTATTTGGATAGATGAAAGCAGATAATATTACTAAAGCATTAGGCTTAACTTTGAACCCAGGAGATTGTTTAATCTCTGTAAAACTATGCTCATTACCGCAGTGGGGGGGGGGGAAAAAAGCAAGATTTGCTTAATTAAGCTGCAAAGAAACCAGCAAACCCTGCAGCTGTCTGGGAGCACAGCAAATTTGATTTGGGAAAAAGACTGTGTGATCGACAGACAATGTGTGAAAGAGTGTGTGTTGATTATCTTTAAACTTTCTTTGCTTTTAATGAGGGCTTTGGTGTTCCTGAAACTGGCTGAACCCAGATGAAAGTTGAAAAGTGATGTAAAAATAAAACAGCTTTTAAAATCAGCATGCGACGAGCAGCATTCAGTTTCCTCCTATTTATTGAAAGACTTGTTTTTCCTAAGAACCATAGTAAATATTGGCATTATTGATTGCGCTTGTCACTTAAATTAATATTTATCCAGTTTATTTATATAATGCAAAGTCTGAAAAATGCACAAAACTTAGGTTAACCCAAGTTCAGTCCAAATTAATTCAATCCAGTTCCATATATTTTGAGATACTAATCCAATTACACACTAGTAATCTATTTAATTATAAAAAACAGAATCAATGTCAACAAGTAAGACATTTTTTTAAGAAAATCGTGGAGCTGAACCCTCGAGAGAGGAAAGACTATTAAGAGAAAATCATTCCTACTCTTCTATGAAGCTAAAGTAAGCCTGCTTTCTGAGAGCAAAGTGCTCTTTTGAACATATGAATCTGGGGAATTTTTTCAGACAATATGTGTTGGTTTTTTGTCTAAGAAGAACTTTTAAAAATATCTGTTCTGCATTTAACCTCTAGAAAATTGAAGAAACAGAATTTACCTCTGATTTTCAAAACAACTCTCATTGCACCATTTTGGATCAAAATGGGTTTTTACTCAATTTATTTTTCTGGATTTATTGTAATAAACACAAGTCCAACCTAAAAAACCGTATCAGTCTATGGAAGAGTTTCTTCAGCTTCTTTAAATCTTGGACGAGATGTTTGTAATTTCGGTTAATTCTTAGCTAATTTTACGAACAAACAGCAACAGTTATGAAAATGTAATTCCCAAATAATTTCAAGCATGAAGCAAAACATCGAGGGAAAGTTCAATTGGATATTTGTCTAGATTTCCTAATGATCCCAACCGCCATTGTTGACATTCTTCTTCTTGTGTTTTATGGTGGTTGACCCAGTTATGAAGGTGCACTACCGCCACCTACTGACCTGGAGTGTGGACAGGAGACGAGCTACGGTGAAACCAACTTAATTAATTTAATAAACAATTCATCTAAATTATCTCCAATAGCTATTGTTGGATCCAAACTGCAGTTAAAAACTAAAGAAAATGATTCCAACCGCCAACAAACTAAAAAACGTTTCCATTTTTTTTTTTCGGCTTGCGCATGCGCAATACTCAAAAGACTCACCAGAACACCTGTTAGCATATGGTTAGCATGTGTCGTTGTTTTCGCCAGTAAAAGTGACGGTGAGTGTTTGTTTACGCAAGTGCTTAAAGTAAAGTAGTTAATAGTGTTTTGGAGAGTTTCTTCGCTAAACTTTAGCCTCCATTTATCAGGAAAAAAGATGGAAACGAGGTTTCAAAAGCGGCGTTTTGGCCAAGTTAATTTCACAGCAACAGGTGAGTTAATTAACCCAACCGGTGTAGAACATTAATAATTGGATAACTTCAATAGACTACAAAAAACGTACAGTAATTCTTTTATTTTTAAAACTAAAATAATTTAAACCTACACAACAAGCTGCTATCCCCTCAATGTTTAATTTTCTGTGATTCTTCAGTAATTTACCACCACTTTTCATGTGTTGCATTTCATCAAACTTTAAAGCTTTAATTAAACTGTCGAAACTTTTAGAGAACGTCCTAAAGGTATTAAGACATAATTTTATAACGCACTGTTTCATTTGGACTCCTCATTACGTTTTAATCGCCTAATTATGGATATACAGTAATTGAAGAAAATGAGCTAAAATGCAGGGATTTGGGAAAAAAATTATTTAAATTCAGAATGCAGTTTAAAGGTAAAGCTAATTTCCCTACTTTATGAAAGCTGCTGACTGCTTAATAAAGTGATTATGTGTATCTGGGATTTATGTGTAATAATCATATGTTGTGTAGTTTATATTGGCATGACTGTAACTTGATAAACATAAAGGAATCGTGAGGTTTAGTTAAGGTTATTGTAATGGGAGTTAAGGAGTTTAATTCTTCTATTTTGCATAGTTACGGTGGTGAACCAACCATCTACTTGCACATAGTGTATTTGGATTCTGATTGCTATAGCTGTTAGCAATAACAATAAAACAAAAATCTGTTTAGTATAATTAGTTTTGTGTTGTAGGCATTCTGCCTGCCTTGTAATTTTATCTCCTTTTATTTTGTCCAGTGTTTGTGACAAATTTACATTTACTTTCCTAAATATATAATGGCCTAAATTCTGTGCTTTGCAAAGTTTGCAGCTTTTTCTCATTGTAACACTTTATTGCTGATGCATCAGTGTTCACAATGTCAGATCCTTCATATTTTGATGCAAAGACAGAGGATGAGTGCTATAAAGCATCTGTTTCTTGGACGGACATTGTAAGGTGTCTGTATATATATCAACCTTTGCTTGTCATCCAGGGAAGTGGGCTTTCTTTCAACAAGAATAAAATCAAAAGTTTTTAAAAAACATCTTTGTAGTGCTCTTACTAGATAAAGTTGCTACAAATGACTTAAAACATAATTTTTTTGGGTTATTTGGTCATGAAAATATCCCCATCCCAGTCCCATCACTTTTCAGAGAACCATATAAAGAAAAATACGCCACCAAACTATGATAAACTCCAATTGCTAACAAGATAATAGGTCATTATCAGTCAGAATTTAAGCACTTGCAACAATGGATTTGATGGAAAACTTGCTATTTTTTTGTATTTGAGACATATGCAATTTTCAATTGCTCTTGAATAAGCAGCTGTAGACAATCGATGGATGGGATTGAAATCCAAAAGTGAAAATATAGTTATTTGGTTATTTATCTTGAATCTGACATGAAATGAAAGAAAAAAAAAGCTTTGTTTTCCACTTTCTCAATTCTAGACATAGATCAAAAATGCAAAGTGGAGAAAAATGGCTGTGTGAGACTTAATTGAATTTTAATATTTGATAAATCAGGTTTGGGTGTAAATTGTTCATGTGAAAGTGCAGATACTGGCAAGATGTCTGCCCTGGAACCACACACCAATTTGATTACAGACTTATTGAACACTGGAGTTGTGTTGTTCCACCATTCTGATGGATTTTCTCTTTATCGTCTGTTCTGCTCTGTTGTTTTTTCTCCCTCCATAATTACATCATGGTGCATCAAAATACATGTTGTACTGTAGATTATTTCTGTTTGAATACCTTTAAAATAATTCAGTTGAATATCAAATGTCACCAAGATATTCAACAGCACCTAAATCTCAACAGTTTTTTTTATTACTTTTATTATATATATGTATAGGCCTATATAAAAAAAAATCTAATCACTTAACTATAAAAAGTAACTGGTTTTGTTATTAAAGTTGACTTTAAAGAGGGTCTTACTTTTCAGATCAGATCAAAAGTCTAAATTGTAACATATTTTGCCAGGTTGCTTAGAGGCGGACATTACGCAGCGACAGTGAGCTGCTATCAACCGGCGTCTTTTTAAAATGTCCACCGATACAAACCGTCCTTAAAACCTCTGGCAAAAACACAGACGGTAGTGGGAAAACACACATTACAGGCTAAACAATTATAGTGACGTTTAATAGGGGCATTAAAATAATGTGTCGGCGATATTCAGAGGCGCCCAGTGGGTCGTTTGACATCAGACAGAATGGATCAGGAGAGGAACCGCAGACCAGTCAGAACCTAAAGAACCAGACATCCAGTCTCTTCATCACTCAATCGTTTCCTGAGACCGAAAAATAATATGAATGGCAATTTAAAGAACAAATCATACAAATAGATTAATAAATATTGTGAAGGGAAACCGTTTATTTTTTTCAACATTAAAAACGTTTGTTAGGATTGTGTAGGCTAACAGAAGTGGCTCTTTGGCTCACTTATACATTAAACGATGAAATATTGCCCTGTTTTTGTTTCATTCTTTTTTTAATTGCCCTGTAGGCATCAATTTATTCACATATATGTACATTTATTGTTATTGATACTTTAATTAAAGATGAGTTGTACAAGTTTGTCATTGGGACGGGGGGGCGATGACATGTTCGCATACACCTCAGAAAGTATGTAGTTGTGCCCCTGAACCAAACTCAACACCAACAAAAAGGAGGAGTGAAGTGACTAAACCGCTAGAAATCACAAACATTTTTCACACAAACCACACTATTTCAGTGGAAGAGACATTTATGAGAGAAAATGAATATAAAGTGAGTCAATATGTTGCATCACTGAATGAAGGAGAAGCAGAAATACACTTTACAAAATGGTCACATTTTCCACTCTAATTGTAAACATGTTTTTTATGTTTTTTTTAGTGTGATGACCAATAGCAAATGCAGTGCATAAAAGTACAAGGTCAGAGAACTTCGTCATTGACATGCAACACATACCACCTTCTTTCTACTCTAGTTGACACTTTTTTCTGCTTCATTTCTGACAACAGTCACTATTTAATGGTAACCATCTGCCAGAGATCAATTAGCAGAGTTTATTTTAAACGTTTCTTCCAGAATTTTCTTTTGACCAGGTGTTTTGTGCTGCGATTGCTGCCTGGACGAGTTGGCTTTGATCAGATGGCACACCAGGTGGTTGGCAGTTTATAAAGCATTTGCATTTAAATTTTAGTCCCTATAATTACTTTCTTTGCTTTAGATGGCTTAAACTGTCCAGTTAGCACCCATAGGTAACATTATGGATCACCACCAAGCAGAACCTTGCCAATTGTTAGTAACTTCTGGAAAATTTTACATGTGGAGTTTTTATTTCCAGCAAAAAATGGTATCTAAAAAATTCAGTTCTTACCTGGCTGATTGAAACATGAAAGGCGATAAAGAACCATTAAACATGGGCTGGAAGTAGAGATAACTTCACAATGAATATTCAGTGCTTTGACTAGGATGTTTCACTTGTACCAACTCAGAAGGAAAGGAATTTACTAGCAATGTCCCAAAGCCAAACAAAAGTAGAATACATTTTAACTTACCTTAGGAGTGTGAGTCAAATAAAAACTACAGCAGGTTGATAGTAAAGCTGTGGCGATTGCCACCTGATTGTTCCACCCAACTGAATCTTATTTGCATGAGAAAAGGTAAAAATGTCCACGAATAATTCTTTTTGTTGCATTAAATGCTGAAAAAATGTGAAAACAAATAAACTTTTAATTTGATTAAATCTTCCCACTGGAAAAATAAAACGCAATAAGACTTTTTTTTTTTTTTTTTTTTTTTTTTTTTTTTTTAAAAAATTAATTTTTTATTTTGTTTTTTGTGGTTGTTGTAATTTACAGGAACCA
>CAEFZX010006471.1:0-10331 GCA_903066825.1 Alfaro cultratus | reverse complement strand
AAGTAAAGTACAGATACACGAAAATTGTACTTAAGTACAGTAACGAAGTATTTGTACTTCGTTACTTCACAACACTGCCATTACTGCACAGTTATCTCCAACAAGCATGAGCAGGAATCTGTCACAAAGATGTTTTAATCGCCTGCTACAAAATGTCTTAGATTAAAGCTGAGGAAACTGGCGATGTTTCGATAACTTTGTTTCCTTCCCACTTTGGTTACTGTCAGTTCTTTAAGTTGCTAAAGAAGACTAAATGAAGAAAGTGCTGAAAAAGAGGTGAAGAACTCAAAACCACATTTTTTTTCTAAATGCATTGGCGTCGCCTCACACCTGTTGCCATGGCAACCAGTTGACAACAGTTCTGCTAGCCAAAGTAGCAGACGTTACATTCACGTGTATCGGGAACACCAGTGCCAAAAATCACGCAAACAGAACATTCAGTTGCTAATTGATGACATGAACAAAGCAAAGGCTGATTAGAGCCACCATCCAGCCATTACCCAACATGCTGCAGTCTTTCCCACTCAGACCAGTTCAAATGCAAATGAACAGGAAACGTGTTCATTTGGCTAATGTTCTTCAAATGTTTGTTTTTAGGAATCATATTTAATTCAGAATGTTATATATTTATTCTGGGTTACGTTCATAACTCCGCTCACCGCCACATCCTGAACACTCCTCTCATAAAACTAACTTTTTATTGGTTTATTCTCAGTAATGTCTGAAATTTGCTCAAACTTGTACTAGCTGTCAACTAAAACATAAATCAAAGCACTCATTTTAGGACATTTTATTAGCAGAAACAATAAATATTAAGAACAATACATCGTCTAAAACAAACTCTCAAAGCCCCCCTTTAGTCATAATCAGTCTTTCTGCTCTGCTGTTCAGAGTAAGACGCCCCTCCCTTCAACATGGACTCTTGTGTGTTTGTCCAGATTTCCTTTCTGGATGAATCTTTGTCCACAAAAATCACAGGAAAACGGTTTCTCTCCCGTGTGGAGCCTCATGTGTATTTTTAAGTTGGACTTGTAGCCAAACCTTTGTCCGCACACTTCGCAGGCAAACGGCTTCATCCCTGTATGCGTCCTCATGTGGATCTTCAGGGACTCCTTGTGGCTGAACCTTTGTCCACAAACATCACAGCCAAATGGTTTCTCTCCTGAATGCAGCCTCATGTGGATTTTGTGCGACTCCTTGTGGCTGAACCGTTGTCCGCACAGATCACATCCGAAGGGTTTCTCCCCAGTGTGGCTCCTCCTGTGCTTGTTCAGGTTAGCCTGTTGGCTGTATCTCTGCCCACACACGTCGCACTCAAAGGGTTTCTCCCCTGAGTGGCTCACTGTGTGCCGGTTTAGATGTGCCTTCTGGCTGAATCTTTTCCCACAGACGTCACAACAGAAGGGTTTGTCTCCAGTGTGGATTCTGGTGTGCTGGTTCAGATGGGCCTGCTGGTTGAACCTTTGACCACAGACGTCGCAGCAGAAGGGTTTCTCTCCGGTGTGGATCCTCATGTGGATCTTCAGATCGGTTCTCCTGGTGAAACTTTTCCCACAGTCACAACTAAAATATTTCAGCACAGTTTGATCTTTACTTGGTGAATTGATGTCTTTCTGCTTCTGCTTCTCATTGCAGTTCAGAGAGCGAATGATGGAATGACCCGTCATGTGTCTCTGGAGGGAGCGCTTGCTGGCGAACTGGTTGCTGCACTCGGAGCAGCTCAGGGTCTTGTCTCCCGGAGGAGTCCAGTTGTCTTCGGCTCCGGACTCGGAACCCGATAGGGGCTTCAGGTCAGCTTCGCCCCGCTTCGATCTATCATACTCCTCACTTTCCTCGGTCTCTGAAGAGTTCAGAGCCTCTCTGTGAATGTTGTGGTCAAGCCTTCTGCTGGACCCTGCTACCTCACCGTCCTCTTCATCACTTTCTGCCTTCGTCTGATCAGCTGAGCTGCTTGGAAGATCTTCATCTTCTGCTTGATGACAATGTGAGAACAAAGGTTTCTCTTCTTCATCATCGTCTTCGTCATTCTCTCCCTTCACAATGACTATATTTAAAGGGAAAGCGTCTTCAGTGGGAGGAAGCTCCTCCTCCTCCAGGCTGCTCCACAACTCTTCCTGTTCCTGCTTAATGCAGACGGCTTCTGGATCCGGCTGGTCCGCATCAGAACTCTGGTCTTCAGGAGGATCTTCTTCCACCAGCAGCATCAGCTGAACATCTGCAGAGAAGATGGCAGAGCTCGGATTAGTTCACACGAAGCCATGTCCAAGCCGTGAAGGAGTCTGCGGTCCCAGAAAACAGGCTGAAGGTTCAGTGATCAACCGAAAGTCAACCTGCAGATCTTTCCTCCGTCCTTCAGGATTCAACAACCCGAGTGTCCAGGCCGGCTAACAGAAACAACGTATTTATTACGCAGAGAGATCAGAGAAGTGTCCCTGAAGATAAACAGAAAATATTCAAACAGGATTTTACATAAACAACAAGAAGAAACAATTTGGACACTTTTACTGACCTCTGAACTCCAGCTGAGAAAGAAAACCTTAAATGATTAACAGAACGTGTAAGACAGATATTTTGAAACAGCCAATGTGATCCAGCTGCTCATGGATCTTTGGAACATCCTGTGGTTCTGGTCTGCATCCTAAAGTCCAAACCCCCTGCTGGAGAAACACTGCTACTGCAGCGGAAGCTCCGTTCAGCCGCCTGGAGGGAAATGCACTGACGACTGGTTCTGATCCACTTCCAGCTGAAACAGTGAAAAAGCTCATTGCATGTATAAAATATTTCCATGCTGCGATCAACGACCGATTATCATCTACCGTAACGCTGCACAAGAACAAGCCTGAAACAATTCCCAACAAGAAAAATGACTTGAATGTCAGAAAAGATTCACATTGAGATTTTTATAAGATTTTAGTCCTGAAAAGATTTTCATGTATAATGTAGATTTTGTCATATTTCATTTGTTTCATTTTGAGATGTTTCTAAGTGTTTCCCCATCCTGTCTGCTTCAGATCAATAACTTTGTTTACTAGATTCTTAATCATTAAAGCAATTTTGCCTTTATGGACAGAGAATTAAACACAATGTTCCAGTAAAACTTTCATGTTAAATATGATTCGGTTGCAAATTTTGTGCACCAAAAAAAGTCAGTGGCCCCAGTGCAACCAGTTAGAGGCCTGAATTGAGTCAGCTACAGCCTAGCAAGCTAACTGCTACGGTTAGCTCTTCTTCTTGACTTTAAATGGTCAGAAATGTTTGATTAAAACTCTTTGCAAGAACTTAAAGGAGAAACAGAAAGTAGGGATCATGTAGCTGATCTCTAACCACAGCATGTTTAACAACTGAATGGTTGCTGTTGGAGCTATTTATTCTTTATTTCTTTATTTATTTGAATTTTGTTAGTTTATTCTTAAATTTCTATTTTTTGTATTATTTACAGAGTTTATTTGCAGATAAATAATTGTTGATTCTATTTATTTTTTGTTTTATTATTTTTCTTATTTATTCTTTTGAGTCAAACAGGAAGTAAGGTGGGTCAGTCCACTCTCTATAAATGTAGGGGCCTGGTGAAGGACCAGCAGGCATTTGGCTTTGGGGCCTGTGGTTTTTACCAGAGCAAGAGAAGTAGAACAATGGAAAGTTTGATCTTTGTAACTGGTTGCTGGATAGAAAAATAAACCTCACAGAACAATCAACAAGTTTGGACATTAAACTTCTTTTGCCTGCGTCAAAGAATCTTGACCCCAGTGTCTCATAGTGGCTGATGGAACTTTTATTGGATGTTTGGTTTGTCAAACAATCGCCATGGAGATTAAAAGATTTCTCAAACTTGAAAGAATCAAAGTAACACTCCATGTTTGTTTTTGATGAGGGAATAACAGCTCAAAAAGTGTATTTTACATAATGCCTTTTAAAATACTGGAATGTGTTTTAATTATGATAAAACTTTACACTTAAAAAATACAAACATATTATACAGTTTTTATAAATCCTACGATCCAAAACTGATCAGCAAATCTAAGAAATAAGACAGAAATATCAAATTGAAACAGATTTTAAGTTTTAATTTGGAGACCAATTTACTACAGAGTTTTGGAGTTATTATTATTGTGTTTAAATAATGCGGCTAAAGTGCCTTGTTGGATTACCGTGAACAACGGCGCCCCCCAGTGGTCAGGCTAATGTGTTCACGTAAACAGAAATGCCACTCACAACATGGCGGCTACGTTGACCAGCTGCTCGGACACTCGGGCGGCTCTAGCCTGCTGTCCGCAGCTAGCAGCTGCTGAACAGCAACATGAGACCTCCGAGCTTCCCAGACACGGTCCCTGACTAGACCAGTCCACCCAGTCCACCGCTGATAATGGGAAAGAAAAGGAACCAACCGGGATGTTCGGGGCTGAAAGCAGCATCCAGTATTTCGTGTCTCTGCTCCTCTGCTGCATCCAGTCGCTGTTTGACCTGCTGTCTCCACATCTCTGCTAGCTTTTCTCTCTCCAAACTTCCCTTTAACAGTTACTGAGCAGTTCCAGCTGAGCCTCAAACCGTTTCTCTTCTTTCCAGAGTTCACCAGCTGCTGCTGTTTCTATCTTACAGCTTTATTAACTCTCCCGCTGCTGCTCCGTGGACAAAAACCCGAGAAAACACGAAGGACGGCGCTCCAACAAGCTCTGCTAACTGAACAGTCACGAGTCTGCGCACTGGTGTTCATGCTAGCCTCCGGGAAACGAAACACCCGGAAGTCCCGCCCACACAGGACATCAGCTAGACGTCAACATGTCCGCCATGTTGGGAGGGAAATGCGTCCGATGTGTAATTTAGTAAAGATTAGGAGCGGCTTAAACAGTTTTAAAAGCTCCACAGTTCACTCTTCACAAATAGCTTTAAGTTTAAATATCAGAAAAAAGAGACAGATAATTAATACAAACGTTTCTGTATTTCAGTAACAAGCGTTTCTATTCACTCAGATTAGTGTCCCTTTAAACAACCTGGTGAAGGTTTGGCTCTTTAAGCTTCTGATATATGGAGAATTTTCTAACCACGAGGTTAAAGGTCAAGTACAGATGGGTCTTCCAGATGGAGAATGACCCTCAGCAGACCACCATGTTAGTCAGAAGGTGACTGAATGAGAACGAAGTCCATGTTCTGAAGCAGCCGTCACAAAACCTCTTAGTTTTACAGTTTTGCCCTTTCGACCTCTGAACGCTTTGCTGCGTTCAGAGACTCTGGGCTCTCAGCTGTTGAGGGATGATTGCTTCCTGGAGGAGTGGACTGTGTTGAGGTTTTAAATTTTACCCAATTGCCAATGTTTGCCCACGACATTTGTAAAGCGCCAGTTTGATGCTAAGAAACTTACCAGATATTACCCGCACTGCAAACAACCGTCCTCCTCTGCAATGAGAGAAGAGCCAAACGAGGCGACTGTCTATGTTGGTTCAATATTTGGAGTGTGATCAACACGGACTGAACGGGTTCCTTCACTTCCTCTGCCATCTCTAAAGCTACAGGCAGACTACAGTTATAAACAGAGCAGATAATCCGCCTCATCGCTCACAGTGTAAAATTCAGCTTGACTTAAAGCAGAAGTAATTTCATCAAGAGGGTTCTGTCTCAGGAATCAGGTAAAATATGTTACAGCAATTGGTTTAATTAGAAAATAAAATATTCAACCTGTTAATATGAAATTTGTTGATTTTTTAGCAACAATGATTTATTAAAAAAAACATAATACTAAGAAATAATAATAGTTATTCTGGTAAATAACAGATCAGTAACCAAATATCCCTCAAAAATAATATAAGGTTAGAATTAAATCACTCAGTTTATGTCAGCATAATAAATAAATAAATAAATAAATAAATGTCCAAAAATGTCAGTTCATTTTAATCAGAATAATGTCCACAATAGAGTCTCACAGCCTCAAAAAACAAAGTTCTGCAATATTAAAATAAGAAATTCAAGACGACAAAATCCCCCAAAAATGACGAGAAAAAATCATGATGCCACCAAAAATCTGCAGAAAGAAAAACCAATCCCAGACGTCAGCGTGGTTCTTCCCCCTGGTTTCCTCGGTTCAAGGCTCTGATCCGGGTTCCAGACGCTCCATCTGTGGCGCAGGGTGAACTCTGACTGCCGTTTATGTCTTTTCTTTTTCTTCTTCTGGTTTCAAACGTTCATAAAGGCAAATCTCCTGCCGGTGTGCGTCTCCCTCTGCGGTTCCGCTGCTTTTTATACTAATCTCAACCCAGCATGATGCTGCCCAAAAACCAGTTTTAAACAGTGGAAACTCAGGATCATTCAAAAGTCAAGTAACGAAAACTGTTCCAAAAAATCACTGATATATTTATTGTATTTATTAAATGTTCTTCCTGATAAGGTGAAAATTGGTTTCATGAGATTTTCGGTTAGACCTTATATTCCTCCTCCTTTGTGCTGTTTCAAATGTCAAAGGTCACATTGCATCAGTGTGTAAAGAGAAACAAAGATGTGCTAAATGTGGTGGAGATCATGGATCTGATGAATGTGGAGCAGATGAACAGTCAAAATGCTGTAACTGTGGTGGTCAGCATGTAGCATATGGAGGATGTGAAGCAAGGAAATACAACAACTGAAAATAGTTAAAAACATGAATTATGTAGAGGCAGCAAAAAGTGTTCAAGAAAAAAGAACAGTTGAGAAAAATCAACAAGTGTCATCTAGTCCAAGTCCAGTCAAAGATCAATGTCAGGAATGGAAATCACAATAGATAAATTAATTTTATTCATGGCATATGTTATCAATTGTACTAATCAAGTGAAGCAGAAAACTGACAAGATCAAGATTATAGTGAAAAGGTGCTGAAAATGTTTCGCTGTGAAGGATTTATCTTGGGAGTTAATAAATAAAAGGCTTGAAATAGATGGGAAACAAGATGGAGGAAGATTTAATATTTATTTTACAATGAAACGCAAGAAGTTTATTAGCTAATGGTCAAGAGTTTAAAGAATATTTAAATTATTTGGAAAATAAACCAGATATTATTTTTGTTCAAGAATTATGGCTTAAACCAGAGTTAGATTTCATGATAGCAGGATATATTAGAAGAGAAAGTGGAGGAGGATGTATAATATTCATAAAACAAGGAATAGACATTTTCAGGAAAAGGAACAACAGTAGATTGGTTATCTGTGGAAATCTGGATTAATAAAGTATTAAAATATTACATTTTTATAATCTGTGTAAAAAACTGTATTTAGATGAAATGGAGAAAATGTTTAAAGGAATAAAGTTAATTTGTTGTGGAGATTTTAATGCTTTTAGTACTTTGTGGGGTAACAGGAATGATGCCAATGGAGAGAAAACATTTAGTTTGCCTTAATAATGGAGAACAGGGATTAATATTAGGAATGGAACTGAATCAGCCTTAGATTTAACTTTAGTTTCAGATTAGTAATTGGAAAATATTAAGAAAATCAACTATAGGAAGTGATCATTATCCGATACTTATTGAAATTCGTCTAGAAATGGAAAAAATTGATCATGAAAGCTTAGAAGGATGGATATCTGGAAATGTTGATTGGGAAAGATATAAAATAATAAGTGATGAAGAAATGCAAAAGGTTAATATAGATTTGGATGTCGATAATGTAAATTTTTCTATTTGTGATTTTAGGTGAAACAATCCAAAGGAAAAGAGGAAAATAGAACCATGGTGGACAAAAAAATGTGATGTTGCAATTAAATCTCGAAATAAAGCTTTTAGATTGTTAGAGAAATTTGAATTTTCAGAATTTTATTGAATATAAAAGGTTACAAGCTCTTGTTAAAAGAACGGTGAAAAATGCAAAAAAGGTTTATTGGAGAAACTTTTGTGATTCGGTTGGTAGGGAAACAAAAATTTCAAAAGTTTGGGGGATGATAAAACAAATGAATGGAATTAGAAGTGAATATGGATTTTCAGTTCTGAAAGATGGAAATGTTATTGCTGTGACTGAGGAGGAGAAGCCAAACATGTTGGTTAAAACATTTGTTAAAGTTCATAGTTGTAATAATTTAAATACAGAAGAAAAACAGAGAAGAGTTTGTACAATTAATAGAAGATGTAATGACTTATTAAATGGTCATTTTTCTTTAGCTGAATTAAATAATGCTTTGAGGAAATCAAAAAATTCATCTCCAGGAAAAGATAATATTGCTTATATTATGGTGAATAAGCTTAGTAATTCAGCTAAGAAGGTTTTATTGGAATTGTACAATAAGATATGAGAAGTGGGTTTTTTACCATGAAAAGAAGCAATTATTGTTTCAACCCTAAAGCAGGTAAAGAGCCGTCAAGTCCAGCAAGTTACAGACCTGTTGCTTTAACTTCACATTTATGTAAAATAATGGAGGGAATGATAAATGAAAGATTGAGCTACTTTGTTGAAAAGAAGGGATATTTATTAAAATGTCAAAGTGGATTTAGAAAAGGTAGAAGCACTATGGATCCCATTTTATGTTTAGAACATGAAATCAGAAAAGGGCAAGTTAATAAGGAGAGTGTGGAGAACAGAGAACGATTATGATATGATGTGGAAGGGAGGTTTTTTAATTACACTGAAAAAAATGGGAATTAGTGGATCAATGTTTAATTGGATAAAATATTTTTTACACGATAGATCAATAAGAATAGGACAACAATTGTCAGAAAAATAAAAAATTAAAGTTCATTGTTAAAAAGACACAATGAATTAATAATATAGAAAACTGGTCTTTTAAATGGGGATTTAAAATTTCTATAGACAAAACAAAGACTTTATTTTTTACGAGGAAGAAAGTATCTGAAAATTTTAATCTGCAAATATGTAATGAGTATGAAAGGCTAAGGGAATTGAAGTTTTTGGGTTTATGGCTGGATGAAAAACTTACTTGGAAAGTTCATATTGAAAAAGTAGTGGATAAATGTAAGAGAGTTTTAAATGTAATGAGATGTTTGGTGCTGAGAGGAAAGCATTGAAAGCAACATATACTGGTTTAATAAGGTCGGTAGTTGATTATGGCAGTATAGCTTTTGGATCAGCATCAGAAACATTACTCAAAAATTAGATAATATTCAGTATCAAGCCTTGAGGTTCTGCACAGAAACAACTTCAACAGCTTTACTGGTAGAGATGGGAGAAATGCCACTTCATCTCAGAAGATTATAGTTAAAGATTAATTATTGGTGTCATTTAAAGGGCCATAATGCAAATCATCCATGTCAAGAAATATTAAAACCTAGTTGGGAAAAGGAAAAAAGAAGTTAAATTCATTTGGTTGGGAGATAGAAAACATTATAAAAGACTTTGGTTTATCTCATATAAATATTAGTTCCTCTTTCACCAGTTCCTCCGTCTCTATTTTAGAATAGTGTTGATTTTTCTTTGTTGGAGAAAATGGAAAAAGAAAACATTTCAGATTCATATTCAGTTCAACCATATTTAGACAATAAGTATTATGGATATGTCCATATTTATACAGATGCTTCAAAAAACTCAAATAGCAATAATGGGGTGTCATTCATTGTTCCAGAATTCAGTATTAAAAAATGTAAAAGAATCACTGATGGAGTCTCAGTTTACACAGGAGAGATGATGGGAATCATTTTAGCTTTAGAATGGATTGAGGAAATTCGTCCGTTAAGAAGTATAGTATGTTCTGATTCAAGTTCATCATTATATTCATTAAAAAATAATCATGCTCTTAGTAGACCAGACCTTTTATTAGAGATTCAGTTATTAATTTACAGAATTCAGGCGATGGGTTTATTAGTTGTGTTTACATGGATACCGTCACATGTAGGAATAATAGGTAATGAGTTGGCAGATAAATATGCAAAACAGGCAACAAAAAATAGTTATGTTGATATATTGGTTCCATATAGTAAAGAAGAAATCAAATCTATTATTAAACAAAAGGTTAAGGAAAGATGGCAGAAGCAGTGGGAAGAAGATAGAACTGGTAGGTGGCTTTACAGTATTCAAAGAAAAGTTGGTGTAACGAGGAAAACAGGACAAAGTAGGAAAGAGGAAACAGTTCTATGGAAGTAAATGGCACATATTTACTTCCATACAGTTATATCCAGATTACGTTTTGGACACACAGGATTAAATAGTGTATTATTTAAGATGGGAAAACATCCAACAGGAAATTGTGATTTTTGTTTTCAAGAAGAGACAGTTAAACATGTTTTGTTGTTTTGTTCTAAATATTCTGTTGAGAGAAGGGAATTAGTATGTCGTTTACAAGAAAATAAAGTACAGTTAAATATACAAGATATTCTGGACAAAGTATCTACTTCTGAATATTTTTGTTATTTGTTAAGTTACCTTAAG
>CAEFZX010006469.1:0-17922 GCA_903066825.1 Alfaro cultratus | reverse complement strand
AACATGCTGCCGTCAGCTCTCAGATAGTGGCGGATCAGAGATGATACTGTGATGAAAATTGTTCTATTGTTCTGTTCTATTTGTTGATATAGTGACCTCTGTGATTTTCTCTGTGCATAAAGTCGAAACTGTCCGCACATCTGCACCAAGTGGTCAGGTGTGTGTAATCTATCAGAAATGGTCGCCAGATTATTCCATCACATTGAAAAAAAAAAGGCAGAAGATATTTGTCTTGCTTTGTAAACACAGGGGATACTAAACAAATAGTTTTAATTAAGCAGTTTACTGATTTCATTTTTGACTATTATTAGAGCAAGCAGTGTAACTTCTCCCGTTTTCAGATTTTGTCATCTGGGATTAGCCAGATGCGCACTCCTTCAGGAAGCCATCATTCCTCAGCAGCTAGAGCCCAGACTCTCTGGATGAAGCAAAGTGTAGAACTAGAGGCTGGTTTTTACCAGGCTGATCTGGGATGTGTGGCTGATAGAAACTGTGTGCTCATTGTGCAGTGCAGTGTGTTTGTTACAGTATAATGAACATCTGGACCTGACTTTCTTTCCCATCTATTCCTCTATTTAGACTATAATAAGTAGATTAATCCAACGTCACATGTCTTTTTGTGGCTCTTTCGGTCAGTATTGCATGTTTTCTAAATCAGTCTACAGAATATTTTCCCCAAAGTTATCAAGATGTTGTTTGTAAAATGTGAGACGGGCCTTTGTGTTCTTTTTGGTCAGCTGTGGTTTTGGCCTTGGAACTGTCCAAACGAGTCTCTTTGTGTTGAATCTTGAACTTTGACCTTAACCGAGGCAGCAAAGCTTTAGATGTTGTTCTGGTCTTAAGTGACGTCCTGGATGAGTCGTCTTTGAGCTTTTGGAGTAATCATGTTTGGCCAGCTCCTCAGAAAGGTTCTCTATTGTTGTTGTGGATGTTTCTTTCTGTGGCTCTTTGAACATCCAAAGCCTTTAACAGAACCAAAATCTGTGTATAAATTGATTTAGAAAGGAGGCAATGACTTTGTTCGTATGAGGCCAGTTTGGTTTGGAGAGATGTTTTATTTTATAAATAAAATCATTTAAAGCTTATTTTACTAACTCATGTAATCTTTGTTTTGCTACGTTTATTTGATGATTTGAAATATTTAAGTTAGTAATAAAAACAAAAGAGAAGACATAAGTTAAGTGAATACTTAAAAAAACAATATTAGCAAAACAAAGTGAACACAAGGAAGGTTTATGTTTATCTATAGAAGAAATTTTCTTGTTTCAAAAATAACTGAGCATCAAAGATGATAAAAGTAGCAGCTCCTCCAGTATGGTCTGTCACTGAGGTTTTTAGTTTCAGGTGATTTAATTACACTTTGCATGAAAAATAAAAAAAAGAGTCAAATTATAATTGCTCAACATTTCTCAGTCATGTACATCATCTTTGCTCTTATACACTGAAGAAGCCTATCACTTCTGCAGAGTAACAATATGTGTTACACACACACACACACACACACACACCTAAACGTTAAGCAATGAGACACTGAAATCTAAACAGCTGAAGGTTCTGATTAGTTTATCCACAGATTATGTCAAGGAGCAAACAGAAGAGGATGTTCAGGAGCTGCAGCTCTGTGATGTCTAACGCCTCTGCAACAGTCTTACTGAGAGACAGAGACAGGCTTCTGGTGGGGGGTTTCTTTGTCACCAGGGAGGTGGAGCTCAGACGGTGCATACCTCAGTTGTCAGGAGTTGCTGTTGGGAAGCCAATAGTTTGTCTGGTGGTTTAAACTCAGAGGTGATCCTACACGGTTTTATTTTGAGGGAACATTTTTTTTTTTTCTTCTTTGGAAAAATGACAGACTTTTCTGTCAGCATCTAGGGTACAAAACCAGAACTAAAACATTTATTTGGAGATCCTAGTTTTGTGAATAAGTACTTGTGAAAGAAAGAAATAAAACAGAAACAAAGCTGGTCTAGTCAAATAAAGAGACTAAGGAACAGAACAGAATGAGAAGAGAATCAACAAATAAAAGTCCCAAAACAACCCACGTCCTGACACACTTTCTCTTGCTGATGCCATGTGTCCATGATGCCAACAGAAACTGTGTGCAAGCATGTTTTCCAGGTGAAGAAAACCACAGGCTTTCATCTGCAGACTTCTGTCATGTCAGAACGTCCTCCTGCTCTTTGCTTCTGCCGTCCCACTGAGAGCCTCTGTTCTTTAATGAATTACCCAGCAGGTGAGTGGACACCAACATACACCTGCACACATGTTGGAAACCATGCATGTATGCTTGTGTGTGTCTTTTTTCATGGTTGAAAACACTAATGTCTGAGGCAACAATGCCCCCTGCAGCCTGTTCTGCTTTGAACTGCAGAAAGAAAATACTTTCTGCTTGTGGTTGATTTTCAGGTTAATTAAAGTTTGCCCAGAGTTTTGTGTGCATGCGTGCGTGTGTCTGTGAGAGTTGAGAGTCTTTATGCTAAAACAGAGTAGTGAGGCACAGTGAGACAAACATCAAAGAGCAGATTTAGATGCAACTTTACCTCAAACAGCAACGGAGTGCAGTGAAGAACCTTTTTGTGATGATGAAATGTTAAAGAGATCGGAGCAACCCGACACAGCAGGAAGGCGGCTAGTCAGCTGGAAGAGCAGAGCCAGACGGTCTGACTGATGTGGGATCAGTGCTACACATGAGGGATCTGCTGTTAAAGTGGAGCGATGTGACCTTAGAAGGATTCTACCATGAGAACAGAGCAGCTAGCATTAGGAAAGGCACAGACAGTATGGAGAAGTGCTTTATTTCTTATTCTAGTTCCTGAAGAAATGGAATTGAACTGTCTTAACAACTTACTGTATATATATATGTTTGTGATTTTGATGTGAAACATGCACATGCAGAGACGGCCATTTTTACTTTAGCATACAAGAGATAGTGATGAGTTACTGCTCCATCATTTGTATAGTTATACATGTTATACATTCATAACACATCACCCATAGTCAATAAATCAGAAGGAAAGTTGATTCCACCGTTTTCTTTTATTCAAAAAGAAAATGTTTATTTCAAACATGTTGATAAACAATTCTCAGCACCTGCATCTAAAGCCACAGTTCAAGTTTCCATGAATTAATCTCTGCTTATTAAATCAGAACAGAAAGAGAGCGATCAGAGAAATCACAGGAAACCACTTTGTTTGATTCTGAGTAATATTCATCCAGTTTGATATTTACTGATTAGGTCAGACTTATCTTGTCTCTTCTGGTTCTTTTAATTGGAAAAGAACAAGAGGCGTCGACAGTGCCTTTCTGAAACCTTACTGTTTGCTGCCCCCAAGTGGCTCAAACAGGAGCTACACTAAACTGCTGCCCAGTACATCCAAGATCATCTTGCTCGAGGCCTCCTGAACACCATTTAAGAAAATGTGACATTTTGACTTACAACAAAAGCTTTTCAGTGTTCATAGTTTACAGAAATTAAGATGTATTTTAGCATGCAATAACCACAATTTAAGATGTATATTTAAAAATGTGCTTAGTGGGCTTTTTTGTTTTTAATTGCAGCACTGCTTCTAAAGTAACACCTTTATTAGAAAATATATTAGAATTATGAAAGGACTCGTTATTTTCATTAAGTTTCAAACATTCTTGAGTTACTTTTTCCTTCTTACACAGTGACCAAATACTAACCAGATTGTTCCTGGACTGTTAGAAGAAGTTACTGGAGGATGCTTTCAGCTCACGCTTTCTTCCTTAGAGGCAACAATTAAGCGAAGCTTGAGAAGTGTTAGTTTTTGTCTGCTTTTCTGTTGCCTAAAACAACTGGAAGGATTCATCAGAGAGAAACATTTTGCTGCTGTCTGCTGCAGTCCATCCATATCTCTGTGGGATAAAAACTAGCTGGACACCTGGAAGGAAATTGCAAAGTTGTGGTCAATGGAGAAGGCTGTCTGCAGAAAGATGTGGTGCTAACTCCATGACTTTTTATCTATATGCTCAGAGCGTGTCGTGACATATGCTGAAGAAGGAGGGGTGTTTCCAGGTGGGCTGTGAAAGGTGTGCGTCAATACAAATCTCACTCAACTATGTGAACCCGAGTGGACTGTTCACTGAAGTCGTGGTGAGCCGCAATCAGCCTACGTCTTTTTAAAACATCCTCAACTGATACTCCACCATGTCCTAGCAAAGATACAGATGTGAGACGGAAGACGCACATCCCAGGCTGAACAGTGTCAGTGAGGATGAATGCAAGCAATTTAAAAAAAAACGTGTCCCTCGTTGCGCAGTGTGCTGCCGTATGATTTCAGACAGACAGGATCAGGAGAGGAACACTGCCGACCCGTTAGAACCTAAAGAACCAGAACCAGACATCAGCGTCTGTTCATCCCTCGATCATCTCCTGAAGTTGAGAATAACTCAGGAGATGCTATTGATTGATTCAGTTTCTTATTGTGCTTTTCGCAAACTATAGTAGAGTAAGTACTTGCTTAAGATGTTAATTTTGAATAAAACTTTCTTGAATGAGCCAAGATAATATAAGTGGCCATTTTTGTTCAGTGGCCATTAAATGTATTATTTCACTATTATTTTATTAATGTTGCTTACCAGTGGAGATAACCTGACTTCCTATCCATGAAGAAATAAGATGGCAACCAAAAATGCACCAGACACAGGCCTGCAGCCCAGTGGCGGCTCTAGGGGGGGCTAAGAGGGAAACTGAAGAAATTATACTAAATGTCTTTTTATTCTTTAAAACTTATGGTGCTGCAGTTTTAGCTGCTCTAGTGAGATAGAACGACACTTTCCATCTGCTAGATCAGGGATCTGCAACCTGTAGTTCTTGACTACAGGTTGCTCACTTAATATATCTGTTTTTTGTTTCATCCATTTGTAAATGACCCCATGAAAAAACATTGACTAAATATTTGACATATTTCTTTTACAGCTGGGTGAGACGCTTGAAGTTCTTTTTCCAAAGCTGAGGATATTGAAGTTCATGCTTCTTCTTGTGGAGAAATGTATGTATTTACCTTATATAACAATTTTTATCAAACAGATGATGGAAGTGATGAAGATGACGACTGCTCAAAGGAAATCAAATTTCAGGATATCAGTTTCTTGCAAATGGTAATGTTACCAGTATCTGATTGGAGATTTTCAGGTAACTTTTCAATGAAGCATCCCTGCAGGAGAATTTTTTCTTAGTTGCTTGCAGTGGAACCTCACAATTCACTTTTAATCTTATCTCAAAATTTAAACAGTTGAATTGCATGCATGTTTGTGTGTTCTCTCTGTGTAGTCTAGCTCTATCCCAACATGTGGCTCCAGAACTGACGTGGATTTTAATAAAAAGTGAAACTGTCTTGAATATTTCCAGTTACTTCTTACAAACGTACCAAGTTATCCATATGTTGTGGATGTATGGTAAATTAGATTTGAAAATGTGATTGTGGCTTTGTTCTCTTCCAAAGCTACACCACCTGAACAGAAAGACATGATGAAATTCTGGACCGGATGGGAAAATCTGCCGGCAAGTCTGTCTGTGGGGATTCTTCACGGAAACTACCCAACAGCTGCCACATGCTACGAAACGTTAAGAATTCCTCGTCGCTACAGGAATTACAAATCTTTCAGGGATGATTTTTTAGCATGCATTTCCTCTACGCAAACTGGCGTTGACTTGCTTTGAATGATTGACCTGTTAAAAAAAATCTACATTTAAGCTGTAGCAGTTCTTTGTTTGTGAAGCAGCTTTGTTGAAATGTAGAATCAATTCAATTTTCTGATTTTGTTAGATCTCATGTTCAATATATATGATTATATATAATCATATGTATTACTCATCCCTGTTGTATAATGATATCAGTATCACAAATGACATGCAAAGTCCAAAATTGCTGAATAAAAAAATATATTATAATACTACAATTTACCCCTTATGCTTTTGTTGTTTTTTTAGACATTTATCCAGCTTTTGCAATCAGCAAAACTCAAGAAAGAAGTGCCCAAATGCAGATGGGTTTGTATTTTAAGTCAAACTTTATTTGAAGTACTTTGAACTACATGCAATCACACTATCATAAGCTGGGAGTTTCTCACATGCTTTTACTGCACAAATGGCTTTTCACATAATAAACTATCAGGACAGATTGTCAAATGAAGATTTTCATAAGCTGTACAGTAGTACAGTCTGTACACAATAATTGATAAAAAAAAAACAATAATAATAATAGAATTTCAAAAGCAGTGGTTCAAATATTTTGTCAAGAACAGAAAAAAATAAGCAAAAAATAATAATTAGGACCTGACAGAGAAGAAATTAGCTTAACTAGCCACAAGAACTCAATTCAGTTTAGCCAAGTCCCAACAAATGTTCTCTCAGGGCAAAACAAGGAAAAACTGTCATTTAACAGGAAACGCCTCCATCAGAACCGGGCTGACAGTGATCAGCCCTCTGCCTCCACCGTTCACATTTTAAATTCAAAATGCTGATGATCCATTCATATGGACTACCATAATGCGAGCTGCCAGTGTCCAGGTGGTTAACATTGATAGTCCTTCATGTGAAGAGCCAGAATTTAGGTCCCAATCATTGCTGGCCTTACTGTTGTTAGCTCTTCTTCATAGCTTTAATTTTGTTGTACAGAAAATATTTTATTGCTTTCCAGTCTCTTCCATTATCCTTTAGGATCTGATTATTATTTATGCATTTTTGACAGTCCAGTTTCCCAGGGACCTTCAGTTCCCTCAAGAAGTCTTTGAAATGCTGGTTGATGACTTTTCTCTCGGTGTCTGACCAGGGTATTCTGGATTTCTCTGTATGTAAAAGAAGGAGGAAAATTAATAAACTGCTTAATAAAAATCATCGCTGACACCAAATCTGGTAAATAAAAGTCAACAGTTTTCACATAGACACTGGAGTATCAGGGAACGTTGTTTTGATGGCTTCAAACAGGTTTTCCTGGTTTCATAACCCACAGCCAAATGGTAATGCTGCCCATTGTTTTCTGGTCCACAGGTGGTCAGCCCAATATCTTTGATGTTAGAAAGTCAGCAGAATGTGACTCCCATGTGATGCTGTGTGGAATTTTCTGACAAAACTGTTTGAGATTTTATCAATAGGTCGTAAACTCATCCCCCATTTGGGAGAGGGAGAGACTTTGTGCCATTATATGCATCTGTAAAGGAGAAGTCAAGGACTGTAGGCAGCTGATTTGGGATTAGCACTCTGGTGTTAGCTTCCAGAGGTAATAAGAAGGGAAGCACTCGACCTGGGGCCGAAGATCAGCTTCTTTGCTATTTTTAATACTGCAAACAGTATCCCATATAGTGAACTGAATAACATACCTTTTTTACTTGACGGCAATGGCGACGCTTTATTGCTCCCGGTTGCTTTGCGTGATGCAGGGCTTTTTTTACAGTTTACATCCTTTGAAGTTTCTGAAAAACATAGTAAGCAATTGAAGTGGTATAATAATTTAAAAATGCTTCATTAAGTGGAAAGATTTTTTTTCTTTTCCATTAATATAGTAAATATAGAGGAAAGTGTTACCTTTTTGACTCTTTTTGATAGGAGTCCCTTCAGATTGGACATCTGAATCCGAGTCACTAGACTCCTCCTCAGCTGCAACAAAATGTTTACAGTAAATACTTAAGCACAACATTTATTTTTTGTTCACAAAACAAAAAATATCAAATTTGATTTATTTCAAATAAAGAAAATACATTTTGAAATCTTTCACTTACAGTTGATGTTTGGTGTGATGTCATCAAGAGATTTCCCTTTGAATTTACTCATTCCACCTTGCAGAGCAAAAAGAAGTCTACTAACTTTTGCCACTTGGAGTGTTTCTTCAGGTAGTCTGTAAAATTCCCTGTGGACCTCAATATCATGTCCCATGAAAGTTGCCAGCTGGTCTAGCTCGTGAGTTTGCAGGTTAAGGAGCTGTGAAACTGTGGCGATATGCTTTCGTAGTTTGGTTGATGTGAGGTTCTGTGGTTGTTTAGCGCCGCAGCTTTCAGCAAACCGTTTTAAGCAGTTACATCCACGAAAGTTCCCTTGGGAGCCAAAAAATGGACGAGCAAAAATGTAGGGATTGGTGGGGGAAATCCCAACCTCTTCTCTAGTTTTAATCAGAAGTTCCACAGACTCCTTTATATTTGTTGGGAACAGCACAGGCACTTTGCGGCCCCTTTTCCCCCGTATCTCTACTCTGGTGAGATTCTCACAAAGTTTTTTTTCAAACTTTGAAAGGCTCTCCAAAACTTCATCATGCATGCTGTGTTTGCTCCTTTGTAAATACGTGTTGAGTTCCATTCTTGAAACTTCTCCTTCACGACGGCGATTGAACAGTATTAGCTGTGTCAGAGTGACTTGAGCGAGTTCACTCCATGATTTTGTTGTTGGTTGATCACTGAGATTTTTTTTGTAGACCACCTCAAGGCTTTTCAGATGGTCCTGGAGCTTTTTGATGTCTTCTGACAAAGGCAGGATTTGTGGCATATTCCATTTCTTCTGGTAAAGAGTTTTCAAGGCATTGGATGACACATGTGTTGACCAGTCCAGTTCAATCAGCTTGACAAATTGCTCTGATTTTGATTTTAACTCATTATCCCCTTGACGCAGCGCCTGTCCTTGCAAAATGTATGAGACTTTCACAAGAGAATGGCGCAGTTTTAGTGCAGTTGAAGGCACTGTGAATTTGTTGGATAACTCATTAAACCCAGTCATCTTTTTTACAGCGTCAAGGACCGTGTTGAATTTTCTTGGGCAGATCAAGTCCTTCAAAAAGACAATGTCCTTGTCAATCTCTCTTGCAACAAGAACAAGTCTGGCAAGTTCCCTCATCTTATTTCTGATGTCTGCTCGATGGCGTCCAACTTCTCCATTTTTGAGGAACATTCTCTCACCCAGTGAAATAATGAGGGAGTCAGCCTTTACTAACAGCGTGATATTGTCATAAATCATGTCCTGGAGAACCGTTTTAAGTCCAATGGAAATCACAGTATCGGTGGGCAACATCATGGAAGCACTTGCCTGAACTTTTCTTCTGCCCATGCTTCCTTTCAACTGGAGTTTGCAACGCTTATGATGTCTCCAGAGATCTGTCTTGACATACATAGCAAAGCAAAACTTGCAAGGTAGGTAGTCCTCTGCAGCTACCTTACATATTGCTTGCCTTTTTGGGATGATCTGTCCTTCCCCAGAGGACAGGACAGAACAGTTGTGCTCAAAGTTTCCCATGTTTCTTACTTTGGTCAAAAGCAAGAAATACATTTTCGATCCTTTCCTGTGTGCGAGTGCCTTGGCCACATCAGATTGGTCTGAATGCTTCTGCTTCAGATGTCTTGTGATTTTTGAGTAAGGCTTTCTACAGTAAAGACAATAGTTCTTCTTGTCATAGACACGTTGGTGTGCAGTGTTTGAAGATGTTTTTACTGTGACTTCATGTTGTTGAGAGCTACTGCCGAGGGACTTCTTTTGAGCTTTAGAACGTTTTTTTCTGAGGATTACTTCATGTTCTGTAGTTTCTTCTTCCTTTGATTGTGAGTCATCATCTACTTCTTCATTTGAGATTAAAAGAGAACGGGAATCCTCTTCCTCGATGGTCTGGAAAAAAGTTAGCATATTAATTACTTTGCAAAGAAGAGAATATCATACTCGCATCACTTCTTTATACACAGTTATGATTTTCTTATATAATTAAATCCTTTCTTACCATTTCAAACTCCGGAAATTCCTTTTGTTTTGTCAAAGAAGATGAAAGCAACGAGTTACAGTCAGAAATGTCAAGTAGATCGCTGACAGTACTCTCTCCAATGTCCGTCTCATCTGAAGTGTCAGGCCAGTAATTGGTTTTATGGCTTCCATCCTGTAATAACAACAAAAAATAGTGAATTATTGAATATATCAATGACAATAAAAGTTAGCAGGCAGTGGATTAAAAAGTCAGATAGAATTCCTTCAGTGGAAAGACGTTAAGTGTCATTCAGTAAAGTAGCCTTATATTGCCCTACCCTAGGTGTTTTTCTGAGGATTACTTCATCTTCTGTAGTTTCTTCTTCCTTTGGTTGTGAGTCATCATCGACTTCTTCATCTGAGATTAACAAAGAATGAGAATCCTCTTCCTCGGTGGTCTGTAAAAAAGTTAGCTTATTTTAAAAGGTCAGAATTTCTTCAGTGGAAAGACGTTCAGTGTCTTACATTAAAGTAAGCTCATATTGTCCTACCCTACTGGAAAACAATGACTTACTTCACTTTGATTCTCAAGCCCAGTGTTGTTTGTGCTTCCAGTATAATCAGACTGATGTGGCAAACCTGTACATAAAACAAAATAGGATTAATCAGTTTTCAGGTTTAATTTTAGATAGTGTTTTCCAGCCCATAAAGTTGTAGATTATATTTAAAGCAATGCTACTTACACATGACAGCCTTAAGAGATTCTTCAATGGTGGGACGTTCTTCAAGTGATCTACTCAGCATCCGGGTAATAATGTCTTTCAGCCCGCTCCATCTTTCCTCACACTGAAGAGTGAAGTTGGTCATTCTGATGTTAAGAGTCAGCCCGATGGGATCACTGAAGTATGGTGTTGTAGTTTGAAAGGGATGTTGTCCATCTGTCAGGATGTAATGCACCAGGCACCCCGCTACCTAAAATATAATGGATTACATTAAAACCATGTCCTCAAAGTCAAGCTATGCAGAGCGAATAATAATAATAATAATAATAATAATAATAATAATAATAATAATAATAATAATAATAGTAATAATAATAATAATAATTGCTATTATTATTATTATTATTATTATTAATGATTGAACCTAATAGAGCAACAAACAATCCTAGTATCTAATATACAATTAAATGAGCATTTTAAGGTCAACTCACCTGGATATCTGACTCCTTCTTGTATTTGCTTTTTACAACTCCAACATCCTCAAAACTGGCCCAGGACAAAGTTCCTAATTGTGAAAATGATGCTGTGTCTCCATGATCCAGATTTCTGTTTGCTCCAAAGTCTCCAATACACATTTCATTGTTGATATCTGTAGACAAATAAAATGTTTATTCCAATAAATATCAAAACATAATTTTATCAAAATTAGCATTTTGATTATCAACATTTGTGAATGAAATGACTGTACAGTTTGCCCATTAAGTTTCTTTACCAAACAGGATGTTTTCAGGCTTCAAATCTCCGTGCAACATTCCATGTGAGTGAAGTTCCTGAAGTCCCAGCAATAACTCCTGACAGATTCTCAGTCTCCACTGCTCAGTCAGGTTTTGTCTCTCAGGAAAATCCTTATTTTCGATCAGGTCTTTGAGATTATATTCACAAAGAGGGAAGGCTAAATAGGCCAAGTAAGTGTCTTCAATCACAGTAAGGGGCTGCAACAGATGTTTTGTTTTTAATCTGTCTGAACATAGAAGGTGAGCCGTTTTCAATTGGCCTTTGTTGATATGTTTAGGAAATCGCTTGACTGCCACAGGGCCGTTGCAGAAGAGTCCTGGAAAGACTTCTTGTCCATTGCATCCATTTGCAATCTTTATGTTTGGATTGAATACAAGGCCATCAATTTCCATCACACCAGACTCAGACTTGAGATTTTCTAGTGAGCTCTTCCATCGGGATTCCTTTAATATTAAGCAACCACAACAAAATAAAAATGAGACAATAGAGTACCAATTATCTCATGTATTATCTTTCTGCTACAGCATAAACATAATAGAAACATTTTATGAATTTATTCAATAAATATAGATGAAGAAAAAACTTCCACACATCTTTACCTTCTTTCCCATGTGTTCATTAGAAGAGAATGAAGTTGTCTTCTAAAAAAAAAAAAAACAATTACAGCATTATGTTATTATACAGAATTTGGTTTGTTTTTACCCAGTGGTTCCCAAAGTGTGGGGCGCGCTCCCTAGAGGGGGCTCAGTGCCATTGCAGGAGGGGCGGGAAGCGGTATGGATGAATGAAATAAAATAAAAAAACAGTTACACAAAAGTGTTTCACCTTAAAGATGGTTTGTAGTTTGTTTTGTTGCAACCTGAATTGTGAAATAAACGTCAGTGGAGTTTGAAAACAAAATATGTGCAAAGGTTTATGTCTGGTTGAACGATGTGTGTGTTGTTGATTTATTTTTATTTTTTTTATATATATTATTGATTTGTAATCGAGGGCCCAGAAAATCTTTGGGAACCACTGTTTTAACCTTTGACAGTATTTTTGCATTTTGAATTTTAACATGTTTACAAACATTTCTGCCACTTAAAGTTCATTAACAATATAGTAAAAATGAGAGATGAAAAAGTCATATCTGAGATTAACGACATTTACTAAAACATGCTTTAAATAAAATATAAATATATGTAAATAATAGTTACATACCTGTCGCCATTGACAGTTGGGATTTTCATAGTTGTAGACGATTTCTTCTCCTGCAAAGATTTCTGTGATTGCAAACACACACAGATGTGGTCTTCGTTGCTCATCCAATATCTGCTGGTCACATAGGTACAGACAAATTATTTCAGTAAGTTTGTTAAATGAAACAGTTACTAAATTAACAGAGACTTCTGACTGCGTTACTTACAATTTTAATTTTGCTGTTTGGCATGATGTGATCATCATTTATGAATCTTCCAAGTCTCGCTGTATCTTTACTGCCATCAATGCTGAAAAAAAGAGATCAATTATACTTATTCCTGGGCTTAGATTTAAAGTTTGGAAGTTCATGCAGTTGTACTCACCAGAAGTTTTGTCCTTGGAAGTCGTAGAAATACAAAAATGCTGCATCTTCAGCTGAGTATTCTTTAATCAGGTCCTCTCCTTCAGAGCCACAGATATGTCTTCCAACATACTCCAGCAAGAATTCTCCTGGCTCAATGTTTTTGGTGGCAATAACTCCATAACCTGTAAAACATGAGCAGAGATTCATTGAGCTTTGCATTTACAGTCCCACAATGTTGAGCTGCGAATTCAAACTGGCTGAACCTTCCTTGAGAACATATAATAGTTTTATAGATAATAAACACAGACTGCAGCGATATGCAGCTCAGGGTGGTACTCCACACTAACCCAAATGAGGTTCTTTAAAAGTAAAACCTGCTTCAGGGTATTAAACAGAAAACATTGTAAACTCAAACAAAAGCATACCTTTGCCTTCACTGATGAATTTCTTCTGAAATATGTCTTTGTCCTTCTCAGAAGCAATGAAGTGCAAGGCTTCCTCTTCAGGAAAAACTGCTTTGGGATTCATTATTTCTGTGAAAATGCAAATAAATATGAGACATGATGCACTGTCTTAAAACCTTAGCTTGATTGAAAATGACTGTTTTTACAAAAGACAATATAAGCTTGTTAACACAAGTTATTTCATGAAAAGATATTTTTGCTTTACAGACTAAATGGAACACAAGGGAAGAATCTGGTAAATGTGGAACTTACCTGTTGTTATGAGCTCAAAACAAAGAGCAGAAAAATCTCCAAGCTGGTTTTTGTCCTCCAAAATGTTGCAAAGTGACCAACACTCCACGAGACAAAACAGCAACAAGAAACAGTTGGAAGAAATCTAAGTTTGAGTTTTGTCCTCTCAAATGCGGCTGTGCTCAGCAATTCCAACAGATCCTCAAAAATCTGTAGTAAAAACAGTAGAAGATGTGAGGTCTGCTCTGTCCTTCTGGAAAGAAGAATGTCTCTTTCTGTGCAAGGAGCCCAGATTATATGCAGTCCTCTCTGAATCCAGAACATTCAAAGGAACAAAAGAGTGAATGGTTGCATTTGGTTGTGAATGGTGGTACTCACCTTCTGCACTAAGCAAACGACTGGGTGTCTTATCTACATCACATGTGTTAAACTGAAGGCCCACAGGCCAAATGTGGCCCTGAGATGTTTAAACAGGAATTAGATGCTTTTACTTCTCTGATTTCAATATGGACATGTTTGGTACCCATAAAAACATTATAATCTAAAACTATTTTTACAAATACCAAACAGATAAAAGTACAAGCACGACCAGATCTAGAAAAATATCTACGGGAGGGTAAGAGGGGGGCAAGGATGAAAAGGACGACTCATTTATCTCAAGTCCAGCTGAGTCCTTTGCTACTCAAAACAATGTAACATTTGAATTTAGTAATTACTGAAATAAATAGTTAAATACAGAAATATATCTTGCTCATGTGTTAGTTACATTCACTTTATATGACATTACATTTAGTAACATACTGTATATCCTGTCATACAGTTACTATTGGCCCTCTGAGGGCCACAATAATGCTCATTTGGCCCTCAGTAGCATCACTGAAGTACATTATTGCAATAGATGCATAACAGTGATGGGGAACTTTATGTACATTTAAAGATTTTGAAGTTGGTCAAAGCTTTTTATCTACTTTCTGTGGATTCTTTCACGTAACATTCACCAACTCATCTTGATGGTTCTGTTACATGACATGGCTGCACTTAAAGTTCTTGGCGATTGTTAGAAATTTTCAAATTGGCAGTAATTGATGCTCTTGGTATCACTTAATAACAAATATAAATGTTGAAGTACGATGTGATCTGTGTAGATATTAGAACAGTGGTTCATAACCTTTTTTGAGATACAGAACCCACCAGTTTCATAAGTTCATTCACTGAACCCTTCATTAGTGATAAATAAAATATGATTTTCTTTTCCCAAATTCAAGACATAGGTATATGCTTTTTTTACTGGTGCACAAAATGAGCCATGCATGAACTTCAGCTTGCTAAAGAACAAAACCAACACAGTGCATGAACTCACAACAAATTACCATATTACGTTATTCTGGCCCCCAAAAAATATTTTTTTATTTTCTTTTGGGGGCTGAAATTCTTTTATGAATTTCAGCCCCCAAAAATATTTTTTTACTAATTAAAAATAAATTTGGATTATTGTTATTTTTTTTAAGAATTTAACATTTTTAATAACTTAATTGTTTGGGTTTTTTTTATTATTTGATTTTTGTCGTTTTGAATCCACAAAATACATTTTTACTTTTCCCCATCTCCACGCAGCTTCAAGAAGTGTCCCTTAGTTTTGCCTGTGCGAGACTAGAGTTGCTCAACGTGGCATTGCATATCATGCAGATAGGACGCTGACTCCCATCCCGCTCCGTGACACACGTGACTCCATGTTGTACATATTCCTCCGACCACTTTCTTTTTTTGCTCGACATGTTTAGTATGGATTAAAATATTAAGAAAGAAACCACACGACGTACAACTACAACAGCCGTTGAATACTGCGCGCACTAAATTCCCGCAGCACTGATTGGCCAAGCAATGTAACATGATCCTCTGCAGCAAGTGATGGCCAAGCGGGGCGCGTCATCACGACTTTACACAAGTGTGTCTTTACCTCGGCGGCAGAGGCTCCGCCGAACCCGAGACCGACTCATCGAACCCCTGGGGTTAAGAACCACTGAATTAGATATATGAAGCCTGTCCTGAATGTTCACATATGGTCTTTATTCAAATCATTCTTACATATATGGATATTTTTGCAGTGCAGTCATGTTCAAACTCTACAAAATCCTTTTCTGTTGGCTGACAGAAACAGTTTAGACAATGTCATTTCTTTGAATCAACCAACAAGATCAACAGTAATCATGCTTATGAAACATTATTTGTCTCCAGAACATGTTACAAACCTCCATGAGGCCCAAAACCTCATAGTTAAATGTCATTGTGTGTGTCTGTGAGTTTCATGCTCTGTGTCTTTGGAAGGACAAACAGCAGATCTTCAGCCACTTTAAGAGGTTTTGGGAGAACCACCCCTCACCAGTAACACCAGTAAGAGGAAATGTGTTCCCTCACAGGAGGAAATAACAAAAGGCATGGCTTCTTTCACCTGCATTTGCATCTGGTAGCTGTTTAATTGTTGTCCCAGGATGAACTCAAACTGGTTTCTATAGAGGAGGATGGGCTGGCTAAATGTTCTATGTTAATTGGGATTGTTCAGGCTTGCATATAAATTAGTGGTGCTCCGGGCCCAATACCAGAGTAAAGTACTCTGATTTGATTAAAAGTGGGGGAGGTAAAACACCAATAAGTTATTTGCTGATCCTCCAAAATCAACAAAACAAATTATCAAAAGAAATCCCAGTTTGGAGTGGAGGTCAGTTCATTTTTTCCCATCAAATTTTTAGATGGTGCTAATGATATTTAATTGCATTTTATTTTTATTCTGCTTTATCAATATTCAACAAACGGAAGACGAAGTGCACATTGTGTCATCATCAAACTTTATATATTTTACTTTTCTTTGCAGTGATGACGTTTTGAAAGGTAATATTTCACCAGTTGAAGTTTTTAGATGTTAGCAAGACTCTTCATATCAGTGGTTCAGCATTTCCAGATCCGCTCCAAAGTATCTGGTCCATAACTTTTCAACATGCTGCCGTCAGCTCTCAGATAGTGGCGGATCAGAGATGATACTGTGATGAAAATTGTTCTATTGTTCTGTTCATGTCATTGACCCATCTCTCCACTTCCAGACGAACCCTGGACCCAATCCGAAGAATCACCTGCAAGACACCTGTGATGGTACATTTTGTAAATAAATTCTTAACTTACCGTTGCTTCATGGGTCTGATTCTGCATGTGGATCAGAGCCTACCCTTGAACATGACACTTTCACCTGCATTTTTCATCTGGTAGCTGTTTAATTATTGTCCCAGGATGAGCTCAAACTGGTTTCTATAGAGGAGGATGGGCTGGCTAAATGTTCTATGTTAATTGGGATTGTTCAGGCTTGCATATAAATTAGTGGTGCTCCGGGCCCAATACCAGAGTAAAGTACTCTGATTTGATTAAAAGTGGGGGAGGTAAAACACCAATAAGTTATTTGGGTAGAATTTAAAGGGATCCAGGACTAGTTGAACATGTTGGCCTAAATAGGTTGTAATTTTCCTGTTAACTAAAAATTTGCTGAGTGTGATACGCCAAAACTTCATAAATGTACATCTTTAATTATATTTTTCACCCGTGATTTTTTCACTCGATGGGTTGATTATGCTTTATGGTCCATTCTGTACCGGAACCTACAGAGCAAACACAGGAAGGCAAAATTTACCTGAGTTACTCTTTATCATATTGCGTTTGCATCTGGTGTAATTTTAAATAATGCCACACTGTGTCACTATTGGCTGTAATTAAAAAGAAAAAACTGAAAAAAAAGAGGCTAATCTGGGAAGTGGAAAACAACTTTGGAAAGACCTAAACTGCACCCTCAACATTTCTCTCCATAACACTTTGAGTCATTTGTACCAACAAAATTAACGAAGGCTCTAACAGGTGATCGTTACCATAACAAGCTAAAAATAAATGCCGTGCTGCCATACTGAGACAGGCAGAGCTGGCAGTTCTTTGATATGCTCACGGAGCTACACTGCCTCCGGTACCATCCTCCACCGGACCAAGACCACCCTAAACAGCTGTTACTGGACTGACACCAGACCCAATACAGCTGTTGCCAAACCAGACACAGCGCTACATGCTGGGAGAAACATCAAAGACAAGCAGCGCTAACGAAGCCATTGCTACTGGAAATGCTAATGCAGCATTAGCCTTTCCACTGATATTGAATGTGAAACCACTACAACATCGGATGAAGTTTGGACCCTAGCCTAACTGGACACGGAGCTATACTGACCGGAACACACAGTCAGACCAGAGAGACGTGTCATTCATTTTTTCATTTACAAAGCTGAAGGCATCAGCAAACACATTGTTTTTACATTTGAAATACATGTTCCCTAAATAAGTCGATTGTTACAATTAATCGTGGATCCCTTTAAAACCTCAACACAGTCGAAGCTTACAGGAAGCCATCATTCCTCAGCAGCTAGAGCCCAGACTCTCTGGATGAAGCAAAGTGTAGAACTAGAGGCTGGTTTT
>CAEFZX010006467.1:0-30932 GCA_903066825.1 Alfaro cultratus | reverse complement strand
CACCTTACTTCATGTACTTAAAAAATAAAACCCATGTCTTTTCTGATTATTTATTATTTTTTAAATTCAAAAAAAAAAAAAAAAAAAAAAAAAAAAAAAAAGAGCGCAGGCTTTCTGAGAGAGACAAATTACAGTAGGGCTGACATGTAATTCCAGAGTTCGGATTGATTGATCCTGGCAGAATAATCCTCGGAAAAGGCGACGTCAACATCACATAGGAGGAAGTCTTTTAACCGCCTTTGTGAACGCTTACAGCTAAAAAATAATAATAATAGTAACAACCAAAAATACACACTGCATGTGCTTTGTGCTCTTTTCTTGTTTCTTATAAATCCTTCACTTTCCTCTCAAACAGTTTTAACTAATTCAGAAATATACTCCCAGTTCAGGCACTGGTAATATTTCCTGATTCCCTTCAAATGTTCAGATTTAGTTGCGTCATGACAACAAATAGAAATATAAGTGACTGGAATTTTATGAGACTTTTGTCATCCCCCTCCCACCAAAAAAAAAGGTGTGGCGTAATTTTATATTCAGCCTCCTTTATTCTGATATCCACTAATAAAACCAAGTGCAACTTCAGTTTTCAGACATTTGATTAGTAAATGTGAGTTTATCTGTGTTTAATTGAATCCAATCTGAGAGATTTTACAAAAAAGAAAAACAAATGGACTTCACACTTTGTCAGATTACCATTTAGAAAAATGTTTGAAAGCCATTTTTTCCCCAGTTTCTACTACTTCACTTTTATGAATTATCTTGTGTTGATTCATCAGAAAACCCCAATAAAATAAGTCAAAGCTTTCTTTCCGTAGCAAGACAAATAAGAAAAAAGTTCAAGAAGGTTTAAATCTTTTTTTTCAAAAGCAGAGCAGTTTATAAGCTAAACAATTAAAACAAAGCATTTTTCCCACTGACAAAGAAGTCAGTGGGAAAAACTGGCCCGTTCATCACTTACTCATCTGTAAGTGATGAGCGGGTTGATGGGATAGATTTCGGGGTTTTCACTCTAATAGATTGAGAAAATGAAACGTGTCTGAGCTCTGGAGGGAAAGATCTGTTCATTTGAAACTTATTTCATGCTTACTGGTCCAACAACTTGACAAAGAAAAATCACAACAGAGCCCCGGGGGGAAAAAAGAACAAACAAATATAGTTGAAGGCAAATTTTGGAAAGCATCTCACTAGTCAAGTATGAATGGAACAATTAGACGAGAAAATCCTTGCCGTGTCTCTTGTTGGAGCCGATTAAACACCGCTGCTGCTCTGCTGGAATCGGCTCCTCTCTCACTGAGTGTGTGGCATCGGGATCTTACCAACCACTTTCCCAGTAAGGAATATTCTGTTTTTGCTAATCCGATGATCATTGCGACCCTTACCATGACGTTCATGATCTGCAGCTCCTTCAGGACAAAGTCCACCTTCTTCTGCGTGGTGAGGGAGGCCAGGACGGCGTTGTGGTTCCTGCAGGCCAGCTTGGCGTTGTCGTACGACTCGCTGGTCGTGTTGAACTTCAGGCAGGAGTTGCCCACCAGGTGCCAGGTCTCGCCGCACACGTTCTCTGGAGCAGAGAGAAAAGACGCTGGATTGAGAAAAACGCAGCGTGAACTCAAGCTGGAGAAAGTTTACAACAGTAAGAAAAAATAAGAAATGATTCTAGGCGTTTTTGTTATCAATAAATTAATTTCTAAGCAACGTGAAGACCATCGTCCTACAGGGAGAAATATTAATCACGGATGAAAAACTTTCCAGGCTGAACAATGCTTGGAGAAATTGTAAAAAATCAAGTTCCTGACAATAAGTGTGTTTCCATTAACCATAAAATTGAAAGTACAAAAGCAAATTTGCTTCGTGGAAGTGTGGCAATTTTGGGGGGAAAAACAACAAAAAATTTTTCAATAAAAATTTTTGAGGATGAGGTGGTTTTTCGTAAATAGATGTATTTCGTAAAACTGCAACGGAAGCAATTTTATCGCATCACACGAGTCACGTGATCAACAAGCTACTACTGATGGAAACCACGAAGAACATGACAGGAAGTAGCAGGAGGACGACAGTTTGTTTTGTTTTTTTTCAGTCAAAGTGAAATATCACACATAAAAAAGTTGTTTCTAATTCAAACGTGTTGAATCCATAGCTCTTCTGTAAAATGATTGAATACAATTTCTCCAAAACTTTGCATATCTTTCCTGCCTCAGGCTATCTCACTGTACAATAAAAGCTAAATTATTGTCCTGTACTAACCAATGCAATTTGCATAACTGCACTGTGGCACATTGCGGTTTATATATTGTATATACATATCTGCTCTTGAATCNTTTATAATTATAGCATTTATATTGTATTTATTTTATTTTAGCTACAACTACTACTTGTGGTAGTTATTACTGTATTTGTCTCTATGCTGTAACTGCGAAGTAATTTCCCTGCTGGGATAAATAAAGTAATTCTATTCTATTCTATTCTATTCTATATGTAGCTCCTCCCAAGTAGGCGGGGCTTGTTGCTCCAAGCAGACAAGCCCCTCTGATTGGCTGATGGATGATGAGCGCTAGCACCATGACTGTAAACATATATCCGCTTTATCGTGTGAACAAGTTTAGTAACGCTTGATTTTAACTTAGATTCTTACTTAATGGAAACTCTGCAGTTGTGAGATTATGTTTTGTTTTTTTACATCAACAGCATGTAGACAAAGATTTGCGCACATTTCCGGTATGGCTTGGTGGAAAGTCATTAGAAAGAAGAAAAAAGACATTTTCTTCTGAATGACTCATAAGACTTCTGGAACAATGACCCCTGGACAAATAGAACCAAAGTAGAGCTGTTAGGAGAAATCACGGTTCAGTTGGTAGGAAAAAAGAAAAAAACCAAACAAACAATATATCTGCAGACAATGTGAGCTTGTTCAGCAGTTCAAACACATTTTTGATAAACCCTGATTCATTTAACCACAAAGACATTCTTTTTACCAAGACTATTTTATTCACTTTCAGGCTATGACGGCAAAATTTCTTCAGAACTACCTGGCAGTGAGATACACTCCTGGTTGCGATTGTCCCACTGGCAGTTCTGGTCCACAGAGCAGCTCTTGCAGCTGGTTTTCTTATTGCACACATATGAGGGGTTGTCTTTGGGGCAAACGTCATACTCCGCTATGGATCCCTGAGAAGAACAAAACAAAACAAAACAAAAAACAAGCAGAAAGACGACATATGGCAGGAGTTAGCATCAATTTGTTCTTTAAAAATGAATGAACATTCGTTTTAGACAAACACTGCTCATGGCAGAGGTTTGGAGAGCATTAATAAACCCTTTTAGATGATCATAAAACAGAATAGAAAAGCTGATCCTTATTTATGAAATGTTTAAGAGACGGTAGAGAGCGCCTGGGGGCGGGAGATGTACGAGGTGCATCTGTGTGTCTGACAGCATCTAAATGAGGACTGATTTGATCGCGGGGCGACAAATCAGATCCAGCGCTGCGAGCGACTCGGCGCTCCATCAGTCGCAGCGCTAATCGTCGCTCACGTCTGACGCAGCCCGGTTTACAAGGTGAAGTAAATCATAGAGGAAATCAACGAAAGCTCATCGACAACAGCAGCAGCACCTCGTCTACACCAATGGAGAGGGACACAAACCTGAGTGAGTTCAGTGGCGTTACAGCTAATCAGCATCAGCTAGCTAGATGATCATGTCTTAAAGATCCATTCTAGCCGTAAACAGCTGCAGTAGTGTCTCTAAGGCAGCCAGCCTCGTCACAGACTCTCAGGGGGAAAAAAACCAAGCTGTTAAAGAGAAATCTAGATGATGAACTTTTCAATGGCTCTGAAGGACTTCAGTTCTTTGTAATCTGCAGGATGACTGTCTGTATTCTTGGCATTCTCATCACGCCTACAGTCCCTTTGTGAGCAGACGGAAAATGGACCAATGTCAGTAAAATAAGATCCCTCTCTTTTTTTCCTTCCCTTGCCAAATCACCAATAATCATCTTCTCACACATTTTTCCAAGTAATTTAACATAGGGCTTTAATGGCTGTTACTTGTTAGAACTACAGTTTGGACACAACTTGGAACGTTGGGTGAAAAACTAAATCGGAACATCATCCTGAACACATGGTGGCAGTGGCAGCAGCATGCTGTGGTTAGGGCTTTTCCTCAGCAGTAATGTATAATATGTATGTAATATATACAGAGGACCACTTTCACCAGTTTTACCAACAAAAGGAAGTAATTTGTGGAAAGTGAGGAGCTGGTTTACTGGTGCTCTACTAGTTATGTTTAGAGGTGTGGTGTGAATTAAGTTTTATATAAGGGTAAGGTTAGGCAAACTATTGAAGCTACCAAAATGAATGAAAGTCAGTGAAAAGTCCTTGCTTGGATACAAGTACAAGAACATGTGTGCATGTGTGTAGTTCCCACGAGAAGAAAGGCTGTTTTTGGGTTAGGGGTTAACCCTAGCATTTCATTTCACCTTATGAAATGTCAAATCATAAGGTGTGAATTGACATTTGGTTAGGGTTATGTATGCGATGGTTAGGGTATGAGTTATACTGCAGAAAATGAATGGAAGTCAATGTAAAGCAGGGGTCCCCAAGTCCAGTCCTCAAGGGCCACCATCCTGCAATTTTTAGATGCATCTCTGCTCCAAAATGTCTGAATTACCTCACCAGCATTCATTCAGCTCTGAAATGGGCTGGTAACAAGCAGTTTATTTGATCCAGGTGTGTTTGGGCAGAAATGTATCTAAAAGTTGCAGGATGGACTTGGGGACCCCTGATGACCACAAGACATGAAAACAGCTCACTGTGTGTGTGCGTGTGCATGAACGTATATGTATGCGCGCACACGTGTGTGTGTGTGTGTTTTCATACCGTAGCAGCGGTACAGTTACTTCCCAGAGACACACACTGGCCCGAACACCACTGGCAGCTGTTTGTGTTGGCCGTGCAGCTGTAGCAGTCTGTGTACTGCTCACACCTCTCATTATCGACATCTGCAACAGTTAGACAGACACATCACTACTTCTGTTGCTATGGAGAGAAGACTTAATTAAAGAAAAGAGAGATATAAAGATGAAGTAAAATGAATATCTTTAAAAAAAAAATAGCTATGTTTATTTTTGTTGCAGCTAAAAGCAGATCTAAAGCAATACTTCATTTCCAGTTGAGAGATAACATTTTTAATTTGAATATTGATTGAAATGTCCTCTCAAATCCACTTGAATGCGATTAATAGTTTAAGTTTCAAGTAATAAAAGAACACAAAAGTTCTTTAGTGAGATGTAAGCAATACATGGCTTGAATTTTTCTTTTGCAAAGAATCTTAAAAGTGTGGCATGCATGTTGTTACAACATGGCTCCTCTATTAACCTTTTAACAACATTTTTAACAGCGCTTCACTGAGACGTAGCTCTTATGTGGAACAGCTGATGTGCAGTTCCACCAGGTGTTTGCCAATTGCTGGTTGCTAGTCTGAAGGAGCTGAGTGGGAAAGTGGCGCTCTGGAAGGCAGACGCTTGAAAACTGTAGCTCAGAAGGCACAGCTACGCCCACCCAGGCATTTTGAATACCTTGCCATGGAAATTAAAGAATTTCTCAAATATGCATGAAAGAATCAAAGCAATACTCCAGGTATGTTTTTGATGAGGGAATAACATTATAACATGATATAAAGCTCAAAAAAGTTGATTTGACATAATCCTGCCCCTTTAAAATCTTCTGAGTGCTGCTGTCATTTAAAATAAACCTCCAGTAGAGGCAGAGGATGGAGATTTTTTAAATGTACTTATCTTTTTGACAAACAGCAAGCTTAACAAAGCAGAAAAAAACACAGATGTCCCTCTGAATCATCTCCTGTCCTGTCTGACATGTCCAACAAAATAGAGAAAACCTGGTTGCTCCTACATGATCTGGTGTTGCAGGAGGCCAGGAGCTGCTGCTGCGGCTCGGCGCTGGAGCTGTTGCCCTCCCACGGCAGGCACACCCCCAGGCTGCCGTTCCACACGCAGTGGATCCCGGGCCAGGCCTGGCTGCAGGACGATGGGCTGTAGAAGGCTGAGCAGCTGGGCGAGGTGTACGTCAGGATGTCGCTCAGCAGCAGGCTGTTGAAGCCCCCAAACACGTACATGACGCTGTGGAACATGGGGAGTCAGAGGGCAGAGGAGAACAAGGAGAGGTGAGCCAGAAAAGGTCCAGCTTTAGCTATCCTTCAACTTCCTCCTTATGAGCCCAGATAATAACCAGCTAGTGCCCTCTAGAGGAGGCCCTGACCTGGATGATGACCCTGCTGTTAGTGAACATGTCCGCCTTCTGGTCTTTATTCTGCCACACTGGTAGAAGTGCAGGAAAATTTGACCAAGTTGTTTTTGTCTAGTTTCTTTGTACACTACATGGATATGTTATTAATTCATCTCTAGACACTTTATGCATCATTAATAACTGTTTATTATGCATGCATTAATTAAGGATCAGGAGGAGAAGGCACATACTGAGCCAAATCTGTTCACCTACATATTTTATCTACAGTTGTTATACTAAACATTTCAGACTTTCTCATAGGCACAATTTGTAAACTTCTTTTTTTAGCATACAGTCTCCTTCACACACCTAATGCATATTAAACAGTTATTAATTATATATAAAGTGTTTATAGATGAGTTGGTAACATACATGTAAACTATTTATTAGCCATCTAGAAGGGGAGCCTTACTGTAAAGTGGTCCAGACAAAAATAACTTAAGAAACTAAGATATAGGAGTTGAAAAAGAGTTTAAAGGTGATTTCAAACGGTACTTAATTAAAGAATTGTGATGGTAGCTTTTTACATTGTTACACATTTTATTTAAATTTCCATTAATACTTTTTATGTGCGTTTTATTCTATTTGATTGAATTTCTCAATTTATGATCAACTGACGGAGGATTATATTATTTTTTATTTATACAATTTGGATGAAGGTTTTATATAAGTCTATCAGGCTTTTGCCCCTTCCTGCACTGTTAATTATCATTATTATTATTATTTATTCTTAATATATTTCTTCTGTATTTTAATTGTGCAAACTAAACTTGTATTAAGTAAATAATTCCTTAATACTATCGAAGTTCTTTTTTTCCTTAAGGAAAAATGTCTTGTTATAATTAAAATAATCTGCCAGCGGAACTTTTTTTTCCCATCATATCATAACTTAAAACACCTTGTTCCAGTAGCAGATTATTTCACTTATAGCTATTACTTTTTCGTCAATAATAAGGAATTATTGATTTAAAACAAGCTCCGATATCTTCCTGAAAAACTACTAACAAGTTAGTTCTGCCTCATTTCAAGTGAACTAATGTATTTGCACTAGAAAGTAGACTAAAAAATATTTGGTAAGATTTTGTGTTTCTGCAGTGCACAGCCAATCAGAAAACAAGGAAAATGAGTAATTCGCTTGTATGAAACCACCAACCAATAGGGTGTCAACTATTACTGTGATTATTATTATTGTGGTTATACAACTAGGAAATGACATTGAAAGTGATATAAATTTGCACATATATGTTTTCGATGATATTGTGGCACTATTGCCGTTTATTTGTAGTGTTTCAGACAGGAAAAGGGCAGAGCCCTGATGTCGGGAATCAAACCCCAAACAGCGCCCACTCTACTGCTACACCGCATAAAAATTCACACATCATTATCGACTCTAACAATAAGTTTCCCCTTTATAACTTTAAGGTGACGTTTATTAATCCATATTTCCTGTGCAGCTGCTTTTACCTTTGGTTTTTTCAACTTGTTTCCATCTTCACTTTCTTACTGTGACAATGTGATCAGCTAAAATATTTTACCACCAACCGAAGGCGCAGACGCATTTGAAGGAGTGACTGCAACACAGCTGGGGATTCGTGTTAATATTTGATGTGTTCTCTGCAACAGAATGTATAATTCAATGTGGCTGGCAGTCTCTCAGACAATCCTGGAGTCGTTGTTTTAGGACTCAGCACCATGCCCGTCACATTCCCACTGCTTCTTCTCCGTTTCAAAATAACTCCTCATCGGGATGGCTAATAAATCAAGTTAGAGTTTTCATTTTGGCTCCAAACGATCACAAAGTCGTATTCATTTTGTGATGTGTTCAAAATGACATTAGCACTTCTGTCTTTTTTTCTGGATACAAACATGTTTTCTGTTTGAGCTACCGCCTCAAATTTATGGAATATTGTTTGCCAAAATGTAGAGTAGATGCATCTTTAAATACGTTGTGCCAGAGCACTTACAAGAGTGAAAATCAACAAGAAGGGATCAGAGCAGGTTTGCTCTTCTTGAAATGCAAATAAACACCAGAGTTAAAGCTGCAGTATGTAACTTTTATAAAAAATATATATATTTAAAATACTTGTTAAAACTGTTACTACATCATGACAGTATAATGTGAGACAGTCTGTGAAAAGATCGATCTTCTCCACCTCCTCCCTGAGCTGCTACTGACATTTAAAGAAATGAACCAAAATCAACCAATCAGAGACAAGAGGAGAGTCTTAGCGCTATCAATCAACTAACGTACTCGCTGCTAAATATGCCATTGGCAGAGAAACCACTTACAAAAAAACGGTTTATTACTCGTTATCTGTGACTTTGCTGACTAGCTTTAGCATTTACAACAGGCTATGCTAGCTAAATGTAGCAGGAGGCAGCTGGAATCAAACCTACAACCTTCCAATCATAAGATGACTATCCACAGAGCCACAGTCTCTGCTGCATCATAGCCAGTGAAGTCAGTAACACATTACTGACATCGGACCACTTTTTTCAGTAATGAGTAATCTAACACGTTGCTATTTCAAATCCAGTAGTCAGACTACAGTTACTTATCAAAATCACTTTGCGTTACTATTTTCTTTTGTAATTAAATTTTATTTTCTCTACACATCTTGGGGAGTGACCACCATTTCTATGTGACAGTATCAACAGTAAACATAAAAACAGCCAAGAATGAACGTGTCCATAAAGTTGTGCCACTAAACGCCATTATAATTATTAATATTAAGATAAGCGCCACAAATCTGTGCAGCCATCTGAGCTGTGAAGACGCAGGAGAGGCGCTGTGACAGCAAACACAGGGCCGTGCACAACATGGACGCTGGAGCGGGGGCAGGGGGGCTTAAATCCTATTTACAGTTTCCCAGACAATAGAAACACAAAAAAAACACGCACAAATTACTAACGTTTATTTGTACTGTTGTAACCATTAAACAATTTCCCCTTCTTATAAGTGGAGATACATTGTTGATGTTACCATTATAAAATAACTTGCAATTAAGTATTGGCAAAGATCAATGTAATTTTCACAGGTGGTAGAGCGTTGCTGTTGTTAGCAGCTGCTGAAAGTAACCAAAACAGTTACTTTTAATGTAACTTAGTTACTTTCTAAATCAAGTAATCAGTAATCTAACTTAGTTACTTTTTCAAGGAGTAATCAGTAATCCAATTAAAGTTACTGTTCAAATGTAACTATGACATCACTGATCGTAGCAAAGAGCCACATGGTTAGAGACTGACGGCGCAGAGTCCCTCCTCCTGGCTCTGATTGGTTGGTTCTACTTAGCACTAATAGAAGGCAGATCAGCTTGATTTTTTCACAGATTACCTGTTTCTGTCACTGTCATGACATGGTGGCAGTTTCAACAAATATGTAAAAAAAAAAAAAAAATGCATGTTTTATTAAAGTTACGTACTGCAGCTTTAATAAGTAATCATGTTAAATAAAAACACGATTATTTTTCTTTTCTTTTCTTATTTGTCGTAATGAAGACATACCTGTCGCTGAAGACGGCGGAGTGTCCGAAGCGGTTCACATCATGGTGGAGGTCCGGTCGGGGCAGCACCGTCCACTCGTCGCAGGCTGAAACAAGAAGAGGAAGAAGAAGAGGTCAGAGCGACGGCCAGCTCTCGCACGTTCAATCGCGTGTTTCCTGAGGCGGGAGGATGTGCCTCGGGTGGTTAGAGAGACCTTTAGCAAGTCTTCTCCTAGAGTCAAACGGAAATTAAAAAAAAGAGCAAAGTGTCCATGAAGGGAAGTTGAGAGGTTAACGACGGGATAAAGTTAACAGTGCAGGGGGAAAGGACTGAATTTATTCCTAACAATGATGGAGAAATGTGTTAAAGACACTGAGGGAGGTTTCAGCCAACATCCTGTGAGAGCAAGAACTTATCTATGAGGTGAGAAAGATGCCTCTTTGAAAATACATCGTTTGGAAATATCAGCTGAAAAAAAAGACTTTTTTTTGAAAGGTAAATGAAACATTTGTGCTGCTAAACGAGTTTCATTTATCTTAATTGAGGGCAAAACCAGGTCTTTGGAAAACATTAATTTTCAAGACTTGCCACAACTTCTTAGCTGGATTTGAGTCTGGACTTTGACTGAGCTGTTGTGTCTCTTAAATGGCAGCGATGAGGCTTTGAAACACCCTTTTTGAAAAGGACTCTTAAGAAACAATTACAGATATTTTTATTCACACAAGTTTTTGCTTAACTTTTTTTTGTCTTGTTTTAATTGTTTTGCTTTTGTGAAGCACTTTGTGATCCACCTTGTGGTCTATCTCAGTGGTCCCCAACTCCCGGGCAGCGGACCGGTACCGGTCCGTGGACCAATTGGTACCGGGCCACGCAAGAAATAATTAAATATTTCCGTTTTACGTATTATTTGAGTCTGGAGGATCTTTAATTTTGAAAATCCTTTAACTGGATTCTCTCGGTTACGTCTTGCGCACCAACATTGAGCCACAAGCAGCAAAATGAGTAAGAAACAGATCAGATGTCTTTGGAAAGTTTCTTTGCGAAGGGAAAAGGTACAGAGAAGAGACAGGAGAATGGATTTATCCCAGACTGGCAGGTGATTCCCACATTCCAAGCTGCTCTGCATGATATGGTGACCGACTCGCTAATGAGGCAATGAAGCTTCAAACTGCTTCGCCACGCAGAGACCAAACAACCTGTGCATAAGCATCACTTCAGGTGTCATTGTCTCTCATCACTCTCAGATGGGACCCCATTAGTCGTTATTGTGAGTTAAAATTTTCACGAAAGTAAAATGTTTGTTTTTGTTGTGCATTTGTATCTTATTTTGAAGGGATATATGTAAACGTTACCATAGCGACCAGAGTCAGAGAGCGTTAGGGCAGTGGTCGAGACGAGACGAGAGGAGAAGAGCTTGTGAGTTTTAGGTCTGGTTCACACGGCACGATTTTAGAATTATCGGCCGATTTTCCAAACCTCTTTGACCACAGAACTGGTAAAAGTCCAACAGGTTCGATTGGTTCTTGTGTCCAGCCACACAGCAGGAGCAACACACCACACACCGATTCCACTCACGAACATCCAGATTCCAGAAGAAAATCCAGTAAAACCCCAACACTTTTGCAAAAAGTGTGAATACTTTTGCAAAACAATGTAAACAGAGATTTGGTCATTAAGATTTTTGTGGACAGTTTCCACATTTATCCACCAGGTTTTGGGCCGTTTTTTCCCCCCAGCAGAATAGTAACATTAGGTCAGAGCAGATTAAATTAAACTAAATTCAAAAGTACTTTATTGGTCCCAAAAGGAAATTAACTATTGTTGTAACTCATATAAATTCAAATTCCTCAAATAGTTATTGTAGATAGAGATGGCTGATATCTTGAAAAATGGCTGCAAAACATGTTTTGTGGGAAAAGAAAACCCTGAAAAAGCTCAAAGACTCCATGTTGTCAGGTTCTGAACAACCCAGTAGCAACTGGGAACAGCAGCAGAACACTGGCTCACACTCACTGCATGTCATCCATCACACTCTGTGAGCACAAGTCATCATGGCCTCCCAGAGGAGAGAGAGCTCCACATCCACGAAGAGCCAGTGCCATCTGCTGTCGCAACGAGGTACTGCAGATGGGACACACTAATGTCCCTCAGAGCTGGGATTCATTACAACAGCAGTAGACAATGTCAGGACACAAAGCGACCTGTAAATTCTAGCCTTTAATTGAGTTCAGCTTGTTAAAAGTGGGGGGCGGTGAGGGGGAATTAGCTCTCTAGACTTGGCCCATTTCAAATGTAATTACCCAACAATTACCAAAGGTGCTGCTGCCAACAACTCTGCAGCTGGTTGAGGTGGGCTAATTTATAGAGTCGACTTTCATTCTTGTTGTAAAAAATATATATATCAGACAGAGAACGGAGAGTGGGAGCGAAAACTCAAGGGTCAGGACAAATATTAAACTCGTTACAGAGTCGTTAAATGATTCACCCACCCGTAGAGAAGCAGAAGTCACAGTTCCTCTGGGAAGTTTCAGTGGCGAGTGGCAGCCCAGATGAGAGAGAGGACGATCAGATTCAAACTGCACTGGTTGTCAGTCAAACTTTCTAACGACACAGAAAAGCCTGGATTTCCCGAGGGCGCGCTGCAGCCGCTGGGGAAATCTGGCCGACGTCCCAGGAGCCTCCGGCCTCCAATTAACGAGCCATTTATGACAGCGCAGCAGAACGAGGCCAACTCAACCTACAACAGCGTTTGTAGGCTGATAAAATAATGAGAATCATTTACTGTGGAAAGTTTGGATCACGCTAAACTGCCAACTATTGCTATAGCCGTCTGTGAAAAGGATACAAATAAACCCATAAGAAGAGCATTTAGCCGTTCATTTCTGCTTTAAGGAGAAGGGTTTTAAAGTCATATTAGAATAATTGAACTATTTGGCAAGAAGTCAAGATGAGGTTGCAAACCCTCTTAAAGGAAATGTATGAAATTACTCCGTTTCATCTCAACTCAGCTAAATGATTAAAACAGAGAAATGGGTGAACAGGAAATGTGCAATTTTTTTTTGTTATCGCTTTAGCGTTTTTGCTAACTTTGAGAACATTTGGCAAACTTAGCGTCCCCTAAATTATTTTTACTGGATAAATTCTAAATTTACTCAGCGGTTTTGTAAACTTTCAGTTGAATCAAATCCGATATCTGAAATTTTGGTTATCGATGGTTAAGAATGCTTCAAGTAGTTAGCATCACGCTCTCTTTTCTTTTTACCCCAAATAACTTTCTTTCAAACAAGAAGCAGACATAAAAAAGGAACACAAACAGTAGTGAGCAAGAAATAAACAAATACATTATCTAAAGGCATTATAGCACATGTAAATTATGATGTCAACATTAAATTTGTGATTGAAGGCTGCAGTTTTCAAGAATAGTGAAAATTTGAATTGAAGTAAACGCTTTAGTGATAGCTTCTGCTAATGCTAGTGCTTTAGCATTACTGGAACTGGAATGATTACAGTCACAATAAAAAAATAATATTTTTGCCATTTTTTTCTCCAAAGAGTTTTTGCGGCACTAGTGGCTCGTATTTTTTGCGATAGTAGGCTGACAGCAAGGAGGGCGAGGAGAGGGGGGAAGACATGCGGCAAGGGTCGCCGGGACCGGGAGTCGAACTCATAACGTCCACGTTGAGGACTGAGGCCTCCAAACGCGCTAACCCCCTGCGCCACCACAATTAAAGTTTTAGTTAGCGGTACCCACCACTGCTCGAAATGATATCAAGTATGTTTAACAATGCTAATTACAATAATTTCTGGTCGCTGCTACTTTTTCACACGCTTTGAACACGGAAATGTGGCTGAGTTCTTACAAACAGGTATTGAAACAATGGACATCTGGGCAATGAAGAGGAGAGCACAAGCTCAAGGGCAAATTTGAGTCAAGACAACAGTGACAGTGAGAGCGACAACAAAAGAAGGACTGAGGAAATGTGAGTGAGGTTGTTCCATTCCAAAACTAAAGAATACGAATTATAAATCCCTGAAAGGCTTAAGACCACCATACATTAAAGATCTGCTGCTGTTGTATCAACCTTCCAGACCTCTCAGGTCTTCTGGTTCTGGTTCTGCTCTGCATTCCCAGAACCAGAACCAGACATAGAGAAGCAGCTTTCAGCTTCTATGTGCCACAAATCTAGAACAAACTTCCAGAAAACTGTAAAACTTCTGAAACACTGAGTTCCTTTAAATAAAGGCTAAAACCCACCTTTTTAGAGTCACTGGAATATTGACCAACATATTTGATGTGTATTGATGATTTGGATGGTGGTATTCGACAAAATGTTGTGTCTGTTGGTGGTTTATGGTGTTTATGACTTTTTATTCTTGTGTTTGCATCACAAACACAAGAACTGCCTTGTTGCCATCTGCTGTCGCAATGCAGTACTACAGGTAGGACGTCCCTCAGAGCTGGGATTTGTGCGATATAAATATACTTGATTTATTGACTTTAGTGAAAATAGTGTGCAGGAAGGAGATAAAAGTAGTGATGAAAGACTTTTTCTGGTAGGCAGATGAGTTACAGGCACAGATGGGAAAAAGCATTTACAGAATTTATATCATTACTAGTTAAAATAAAAATCTTTATGTAAATATCTCATGCTACAATGTGGATACCTGCAGCTTATAGAAAAGTGTGATCTATACATAAATAATTTTCCTTTTTTTTTTTTTCTTTGTGGGTGTGGCTTTTATTCAGGTAATCCCAATCGTCCAGAAATTACGGTACGCAAATATTTAGGTTGCCTAAAAGGCCTAGCAGAGATTCAGCTGCAGAAGAGTGTGAGAGATTCATGCATGGCTGTTAAAGCTCAACGTCACAATTTTCTAGTAAAGTCTCATGATATAAATGGAAAGATGACAAACAGTTGTGCTGATACTTCGGTGTGGGTGTTGCTTACCCAAACTGTAGGCCAGGAAGTCCGAGGAGAAGCACTTGGCGCCGTGGCTCATAGACGTGTCATTGTGCGTGTTTCCTCCAAACACCAGCATGGCGCCGCTCACTATGACCGCCGTGTGAAGGTAGCGGAAGAAGCCGCTGTCTCTCAGAATGGTCCTGAGCAACAATATGGAGTCGGTGGTTTGGACCACAGCTGACTTTTCTATTGACTTCCACACTTAGTCATATTACTTTTGTTTGTTTTTTTAAAAGAAAACCCTTACCATTTCCGTCTGTCCACGTCAAACTTGTACAAGTCTCCCGCCAGCCCGTACTTGTTGGCACTGAAGGCCTTGTAGCCTCCGTGGATGTAGATGGCTCTGGTGCTGGGGTCAAACACGCTGCTGTGGCCGTAGCCGCCTTGGACCAGCGCTCCGTCTGTACTCACCACGCTCCATGTGTTCTTCACTGGAAGGTCACACAACAGAGTCAGTGAGGAACTGGAAGGAAAGCTGCCTTATGTTGCTGAAACGTAATGAGATCCCACAGGGAAAGAAGGGCGCAAAAAAAAAGAAAAAAAAGAAGAAAAAAAACGAGTCAAGACAGTAGGTGTGTCAGTGTATCCGGTTTAGACTGAAGCCTTCTGAACTGCAGGACTCAGCTTAGTTTATGCAGCGTTTCATTAGTCGGACGGGAAGAGACTCAAAAGACTGTTCAAGTTATTATTCAGCTCGCAACAACGTTTGGCTATCGATCGCTAGGGTAACAAATTTTTTATTACTTCCACTTTATTAGCAATCGGCCGAAACCAAAGGTTCATTCGTCCCGTTTTCTCAGGGAGATCAGCTCTAAGGAGGTGTAAGGATCTCTAACTGAGGTCAAGTTTCCCGCCAGCCAAACACTTTAGCATCGCTGCTACTAACAACCATTTCTGCAAAATTCTATCGATTAGTCTGACAATTAATCAAATAAAACATTTGGCACATTCTGCAGATTTTCATTTAACCACGTAACCTTTTTCTTATACAAAATATCAGGAATACATCAAAAGATGCAAATAATTCAGATACTTTTTGAATAAGAAAATAAACTTTTTTATTGCCTAAAATGCAACAACAGTGTTTTTAGTGGCCGTTTAATCATTTGTCACAAAAGATGCATCTGCAGTTAAGAAAAGTACTGTTTACTAATTGGTTGAACATTTTTGGAATTATTGCATTGCAAAAGGTGCTCACTATATTTATTTATTTTTACATAATTTGAACCAAGTGAAGCTAAAACTAGGCCACTAGAAGAGTTCTGGGTAAAACATTTTCACAAACAAGAAGAAATGGCTCTACTTTTTGTACGATTTTAGCTTCATTACTGCTCAGAGGCTTTTATTGTGATTCTTTCAGAAATTGGCCATTTTTTTTAGAGTCTGTACTGTATATTCAAGTTAGCAATTAATGGATTACTAAATTAGTTGACGGTTATTTCAATAACTGATTAAACGTGATTCATTCGATTAATCACAATTGCACTTTAGTGTTAAAACATGAAAACAGCCGGAGTCGCTCACCGATGTTGTACTCCTGCACATTGCTGATGTAACCGTAAAGAGGACAGTGTCCGAACAGAACCAGCATGACGGGACTGTCCCACTCTTGAGCGGGCGGCACGATGTGGGCCGAATGTCCCACCACAGCGTACTGGTCCTTGGGCCGGGGGTTAAGGAGGACCCAGGTCTGGTTCTGGATGTGGAAAACCCACAGCTGACTCGACACATTTCCGGTTGAGTCGATCTTTCCTCCGTACATGTAGATCTTCCCCTGGAGGAAAGAAGGATTCTTTCAGATTTTTTTTTTAACTTGTAACAAGACCATGTATTAAGTGGGAAAAAATCTGCTAGTTGAACTAACACTGTCTTAATTAATATTAAGGAATTATTGACGTATTTCAAGTGCACTAAGATATTTTCACTAGAAACGAGTCCAAACTTTTATTACTTGGTGAGATTTGGTGTTTTTCAAAGTAAAAGATACAATTAATTCATAAATGCCACATATTAATATGCTTATCCTGCACATCAGGACACAACTATGATTTATTATTCCATCAGCAGATCCAGACATGCCGACTGGAACTGCCTAAGATGCTGCAGCAAAACATCAAAACCTGAACATTTCTACATTAGATACAGACACACATTAAGCTGCGAGTCCAGAAAAAGAAGCTTGAGATGATGCTTCTGTTTCTGGTGTAGAGGCCCCTGATTCTCTTCTTATTTCATCTTTAGACATAATGAACTTGAGGCTAATTAACTATTTAAAACATTCAAGGAGTTTTTTAGAAACACTTAAAGCCACAGGCAGCATCCTCTCACGCACCTCGTGCAGAGCTAGTGAGTGACCATATCGAGGGGTCACCGTGTGGACGGAGGGGTCAAGGGTCAGCCAGGTCTTACTGCTGAGGTTGTAACTAAAAGAAAAAAGAAAGAAGCGGAAAAATGATTTCGGTTTAGATTTGAAAACGTCTCGGTCTCAAAAGCAACTCATCCGTCTGTGGAAAACAAAACGGAGGGGAAGCAAGCCCTTCATTTGTTCTGATGAACAAACAAAGCTGCTCTGGTTGATCTGCGGCAGCTACAGGAGGCTAATCACTTCTACCAGAGGAGAGCAGACGGAAAGGGTCGAGCCAAGGGTCTCTGGTGGGAGCAGAAACAACAACCATGGATGTTCAGACTGTCTGTGATGCCCCCTGCTGGCCCATTCTCATAAAAACACTTGGGGCAGGCTGAAGGGAGGAAAATAAACTTATCAAACCCTGTGGGTACTCAATGTGAAATCTGCAAAAACAGGAAACTAAGAAGCAAAGGGGAGAGTGGAGGAACAAGAAAAAAGGAGGTCAGCCACAAAGATGCATAGAAGAGGGAAAAGAAAGGACGGAAGGAAGGAAATTTGTTTGCAATGAATAAAAAAAGAAAGGAGAGAAGAAAGGAAGGGATGGATGCAACATAAAATGAATGGAGGATTGACCGAAGGCAGGAAGACACAAGAGAGGAAGGACAGAAAGAAAGGAGGCAGAGCACAAGGATGGAAGGACAAATGAGAAGAAAGAAAGACACGAAGAGCGAAAGAGGAAAGGGAGCAAGACAGGAAGGAAAAAAGGGAAGCAGCATTTAAACAGTGGGACTCTTATTTTCTTTCTTATGTACTTATTTTCTTTTTCGATCCTTTTTTGACTCCTGGCAAAATATTAAAACCAATATTTTGATTTTCCTGTCATATTTCTTTGCTGTTTTAGGGTATAAATAAAAAAAAAAATCCAAAACAATCCGGAGCTTTGATTTTTGAGTTTAAGGAAATGGTGTGATATTCCAGAGTGAGTTTAAGACGAAGAAAGTTCTCTAACTTATTTTGGACATAAAAATATTTTCATTTCAGCCTTGTGTGGAAAGAAAAATTCTCACTGCTCTTCATTTTCTCAGTAGAAATTTCAGTGTGTGGATTCCCTGTGACAGTCAAAATCTCCTGTTGCACTCAAACACATTAGAACTATTTAAGCCCATCAATCACATGTTCTGCATTCCAACCCCTGCAGTCAGACCAGCATGTTCTTATCTACTTGGACCAGAAATGCAGCCTGTAAACCCAGATTGAACGGGTGAACTACTCACGCTTTGACCATGTGGTAGTCCGACGTGTTGAAGACGTAGCCTCCGATGACCCACATGACGCCCTGCTCCACCACGGCCTTGTGGGACGCCCTGGCCAGCCCGGGCTCCAGGTGCTCCTCGCGGCTCCAAAACGAAGAGTTGGCGGGAACAGAGACGGAGCAGTCCGGACCTGAGGAGGGACAGAACCGACTAGTCGGAGAGTTTCTCAGCTCACCAGATTTCACGGTTGGGATGGCGTGTTCAGGTGTTCGGATGTGGGTTGCATTTTGGTCTCAAGGAACCAAAGCACCTTATTAAAAAGGCAATGTTATGTGTTTTCCAGACACATAGTGCCATTTTATGACTATTGATTAACCAAGTTAATTGATTTATTGCGACAAGCCTAGAGGTGACAACATATTTGTAAGTTTGAAAAGTGGAATACTTTTGTAGTGAATCTGTTTGTGCTTAAACAGGCATTTTAGTTGGGATGCAAATTGGACCAGATTTCCTCCATTTTGGGAGATTTTTGATCAAACGATATTTACATGGGAAACCAATCTTATCCGTTTATAAAGGTCTGGAATTCAGCCACTGTCATCATTTGCTCTGCCTTGAGAGAAGGCTGACTGACCCAGCTCACAAGAAAAAAATAAATAAATTAAAAAGAAATTGGCCAAAATCAGAATCGGAGGGTCAGCTTTTTTTAAAGAGCTTTGCATCCTTACATTTCAGTTTTTCATATTAAAATCATGTACAGAAGAACTACATTCACTCTGGAAACGCCAACTGTTGCCTTGTTGGGTCGAGTGCAGCAACTCCTTCAGATGGCAGCAATCATGGGTGCCTTCCTGTGTTTATGAACCAGAACAATGCAGCCGACATAAACCGGAATCCTCGGAGAATGGGGGGAGAAGAGAGAGAGACGGCCTTTCTGCTAAAACAGCTAGCAATAAATCGTAGTCGAGAAACAGAAAGATTGATTGTGTCTCATCGGCTGCCTGTGGTAGAGTTCATCTCTAATCTCTGATGGCCCAAAACATTGGCGGCGTTCTGGCTCTTCAGCACTTTCAGAAAAACCACAAACTGTAGCGTCTGGTCCTTCAAACTGCCGTCGTTTTCAGCAGCGAAAAGATCAGACGCGAGGCCCGCTCGACTTCACAGACATCTGCCCGTGTTTGCACTTGTTGGTGTAGAAAATGAGATGGCTCTGAAGAAGGCAGTAAAAAAAGCAGGAGAGGCTGCAGTTCCGCCGGGAAAAGCCCCCCATGACAAAGGTAATAAAGGATAAAGAAAGTGGCTGTCTGTTGCTAACCTCCCTCAGCTTTTGGTAATGAGATAATAAGCACGCAGAGTTGCTGATATAAGTGCGGTTAAATTGAGCGGCGGTGTCTGTTCGTGCAGAGCAGCACTGCGGAGCCGTCAGAGCAGCTAACAAAGCAGCTGGAAGGGCCAGATGGTCCGGGTTCAGGGACACAATAATGTCACCGAAAAAAAACAAAACAAAACAAGAAGCAGCAGATTCGACAAAAAGTTTATGTCACTCTGAGTAGAGCAGGTGGATGTTCAGAGCAACAAAAGCTTCGATAATAGCAGAAGCACCAAATTTAGTCACAGAGCTGAAATAATGGTACTGGAGAGATGAAATAAAACATTATTATATCTTATTGCTAATATTACACACACAGTTATTCTCGAGTTGAATGAAGATTTAGCACCGTCACATTTTTCAGGTTGAGAATTCAACACTTTTTCAGATTTCTGTAGCTGGAGTTTATTATTCTAGACTACATATCACAAAACATCCATTTATTTGCACTAGACACAAATCAGGAAGCAGCACAATGGGAAAGTTGGCTTGAGATTCGGTCATGTGCTAAAGGGCTATTTCACAGCATTTTGTCAACTTACATCAGATCCATTTCAAATTGAATAATTTATTCGACAAGTGGTGCAATCTCTCCGCTGTGTTTTTATTTACCCTCTTTTTGCTTTATTTGTGCACATAGTAAACATTATGGTTTGAATGGGAGATGATGGTGTGTGGGCTGTTTTGTAGGCTTAAAGCTAAGAGTTGTCCCGATCCAATATTGGTATCGATATAGTATCGGACTATATCGGCCTGCATCTAAAAACTGAGATGCTCCAGGATTTAGTCCGGCCCAGAATTTCTATCCAGCAGGGCTTGTATCCCGCGACCCATTAGTTATTAACAAATGGGTCAATTGTTTTCATACCTATTGTTGTTGACTATTGTTCTTCTTTCTTTACCAAATCGCATGGAAGCTTCTGCAACACTTTTTTAAAAATGTGAGTGTGAGCCCTAAGAGCCAAACACAGAATTCATTTTTTACACACAGACTGAGCAGAACCAAGCCAGTTAGAAAAGTTTGTAGTTTTTCCTGAGATGTTATTAGCTCTTAGTTTGATCCGACAACTTCACATGAAACAGAATCACTGTTTCATGTGAAGCTGTACAGTCTAATTTTTGGCTTTTTTTCCCCCTACTAAAACAACTCCGCGGCTGTATGAAAGAGAATCATAAACACCAAAAAGCGGCAGACTGTGCTTCAGTGAACATCTCATATTAATAATTCTGCATGGTGAAGCTTTTGACCACATTTCAGTTTAGCTTCTGATAACAGAGTGCTTTAAAACCCGACGTGGGAAGCGCTGTGGTTTGTCACCTTTCATGTCAGAACGCGAAGCGGCAGAAGCAATGCCTACTTTGCCATCCGGCTTTGCAGATGCAGCTCTGTCCCTGGCAGCGGCCCCTTTCAGGGTAACCGCAGCCATCCAGGCAGTATGGGATGTCGCAGGCTTCCCCCTTCCAGTTGGCTTCACACTCGCAGTAAACGGAGGCGGTGGAGTTCCCCACCCGGCACTCGCCGCGGCCAGAGCAGTTGTTGGGACACGTGTTGACCCTACCATGGAGACGCACACGGGGAGAAAGACAGAAACAAGGCGTCAGCATAAACATTGACGAAGGCATTTATTACAGAATATATACACAGGGCTTAGTTAAGCCTGTCGCAATAACAAATTTTGCTGGACAATAAATTGTCCCAGAAGTTACTGTGATAAACTATAATATTGTTGTTTTGAGTAGTTCAAGTAATATAATGATGAAGGCATAATAATTGTTTCCATTAAGTGAGAAACATATTTAAAATCACATGTGAATATGTTTTTTCATTAAATAAGTCATTAGAAAAAACATTCTATTTCCTGTCATAATCTTCCACCTGGTTTGTGCCAGTGGCAACATCCGGTTGTTGATCATGTGACCAGTGTGATGGACAAAACTGTTTCCATTGCAGTTTTGTGATATAAACCAATTTTGATACAACCAAAAAATAAAAAAAATCACATTATTCTAGTGCCAAAACTTTACTGAAATACATGTTTCTTTTTTTTTTTTTAATTCTTCTCAAATTGTTGCATTTTGCAATTATAAAATTATATATCAAGACACAACAAAAGAACTCAAAACCGTCTGGGAAAAAGAAACCTTAGGGCTTCTTTTAATTATGGAGAATTTACACTTATGATAGGAAGGAATGTTTTCTACAAAGGAAAAAAACTACGTTGTGTTATAAATTTTGATCGAAACTGAAGCTTTCAGCCATCAAAGCAGGACACGGCAGTGAGATGTTAATTTGTCTCCTTGAACAGGCATTGGAAGCGAAGCGAAAGACACAAAGGGCCTCCCTCCCATCATTCTTTCATGTTTCTTGTTTTGGTTAAAGGTTTGATGTTCCGGCTACTCCGCCTTTCCCAGACACCAAAGACGGGGTGCCTGCGGGCGCACTGCCTTCATCCCGACTGTGTGTTTCTCCGCCAGCGCCGACTCTCATCGCGATGGCAACGGTATCGACGAAGTAGGGAAAAGCCTGGGGAGGAGAGCCGCTGTGCTCTTTAGAGATGTTAATACCGGACAGCGGTTCTGCTTTGGGTTTGAAAGTCTTTTGGATTTTCTAAGGCAAATTTGATCTCTAAAGGATTTGTTTTTCCCATTTGTTAAAATGTACCTTTAAAAAAAAAAAAAAACATTACCAGAAAAAATAAATATCCTTTTTTTATTAGACTTTAGGATGACAAATTTAAGGCGTTTTAAGACCTTTTTAATACCACCTTTAATGAAATTCAAGGTAGCAGATGAGCTAGCTTGATAGCTATGTAGCTAGCCTAGTCACAGGATGGACTGGGCTATGGCAAAGCTTTGCCTGACCGAAACTCCCACAAAGACAAAAAAACTACACATACGAGAAAATGAGATTAAAGAGTCCAACAAAATTTAAGACCCCAAACTTAATGGACTGTACTCATCATAAGACGACGCCCCATAATCATTCATTTATCATCAATCTAGTGTACTATAAAAAGTCAAAACAAAAGGGATTTGGTTTTTTTAGTCAAATGCACATGTAACAACATATAAACCGTGGTAACCGTGGAGGAGAGCTCACCTGTATGAAATATTGAAGCCTGTCAGGTTGTAGGCTGCATCACTGAAGAAGTGCAGCAGGGCGTAGCCGGACTGGGACACCACCTCAGGAACCGTCTCATTCCCGTATCGCTCCGGAACAATCAACCCACTGTCAGAAAAAAAACATATAGTTACATCTCAAATCTTTCCTTACATGTTAGGCCTATGTGAAACCAATCCCCAGTTCGAACACTACAGTTTAATGTACGGAATTATTTTTTTCCCTTTCATTTGTACAAAACAGTATAAAGTAATTTGTAATTCCTCAGTTTTGTTATTATTACATATCAAGGGTCCCACAGAAGTTGGCAAATTTCTAAATATCTTAAGTTAAATCTTTAGGCCTGCACTGATTGCAGTTTTCTGGCCGATCACAGATCTTTGAAAAGCCTGACCTGCCAATTCTGATTTTGGCCGATGCCGATTTTTTTACTGTGAAAAGTCGATATATATTATGACAAAGTTTCAGAGTTGACAAGAGTGGGGTGTATGTTGTGTTTGTGGACGTTGATAACGATTGGTTTCTCACAGAAGTATTGAGCAATTGCCCATGACCCGGAGCTAAGAAAATCTGGGCCGATTTTTTGGTGCACTCCTAAAATTTTTAATTGGACTTGTTAATGTGTTTGAAAACTTTCCTACTTCTAAATAAGAGTTGTCTGACCTATTATCAAAGATCAGACAACTCTGATCTTGTGTTCTGATAGCACAACAGCCCAAACTGAAAATCTGAAAATCTATATGCTGAAGTTAAATTTAACTTCAGCATAAAGAAAGGATCTACTAACTCCCTGATTGATACCAACCTGAAAGCAGCGAGCAGCGGCGCGTAAATGGAGTCGCCGTCGTAAACGTAGAGATGGTCCCAGCTGCATTCAGTGGCAAAGTGGTTGAATCGTAATCTCAGAACGGTGTTTGGCCTGCAGAAGAGAACAGAGTTTTATTATTATATCTGTGTGACCACTGAGGAAGTGGAAGGTGTTCTTGATTTAAAATTCATCATTTTACATAAATGTGTGGCAAGAACTTGAGATTTGTTTTACTTATATAAAAGACCAGTGTGCTAATTATATTCTCCTCTTTAAACTAAAATGTTAAGGTTTTGTCATAGTTCATGTAAACACATTTCTGTTTTAAATAGAAATTTATTCTTGACCAAGAGTCCAGCAGAGCTTTAAAAGTGATGGATTCTGCAAACAGGGCGTTTCTAAAACTGCTGTTAACTATTTTTGCAGCTATTATTCTTTAGCATTTAAAGTGGAAAAATCCTGAAGTGATAAAAAGTACTTAACAAAACACCCACGTAAAAAAGAAAAATTATATTACACATTTTACAAGCTATATCCATACAGACACGGACAGGAAGCAGGCCTCCAACGAGAGCGCTGCCAGTTAAAACAATAAAAGGAACAATAAAACTCCCAAGGTGGTCACTCAATACAGCAGCAAAACATGTTTTATATTTCAATCTTTACTGGGTTATATAACTAAGACCAAAAATACATTTTAAAGAAGGCTAGAAAATTAAAACCTCTGAGCTACTCATGTAAGCTCAAATACCAGAAAAGAGACTGGATGTTTATAGTTTAACTATTAGAGCCTACAGGTGAGAAACTCAAAAGTCTGATCTTTTTCCATTCAGCGAACACATAGTGAAGATATCAGGATGCGCCAACAACATGCTTCAGTGTGGAAGTTGTGACGGAGCAAAGATTACTCAGTTTTCAGAATGCGTGAAGTGCTTAAACTTTCAAAAGGGGCTTTAATATAGGATTAATAATATGGAAACAGCACTATTGCAAAAAAAATCACTGTCAATTATTTTTTTGATATCACTGACAAAGTTTTGCGCACATTTGTAACGGAAACACAGCTAGTGTCAAAAAAATAAATAAATAAAAACTAGAGCAGATTCCTTGATGTAGGTAGGAGTTTTGAATCTTTGTAACTCCAGCCTTTAAGAGTTCTTATTCAACTCAAGACAAACCATTTTGTTCATGACTTTACAGACAATAGTGGGGCTTTTCAGTGCCGGTGCATTTAATGAACAGAAAAAAGTAGGGTTTCTGGGAGGTATTTCACATGCCATTTGATTGATACATCACTACGTTTGACCACCAGCGGCAGCAGACCGCAGAGCAAGCCTGCTTACTGAGGCTTTTGACAGAAAACATGGATTCAGAAAAATATGTCTCTGCTGAAAATCTATTTAACGTCCCAAAACAAAATCACTCACAAGAGAACAGAGATCCCTTCTGAGCTTCTTTGGTGAAATACAGGATGTAGGAAGTGTGTTATGAATGGTCACATTTTTGTCCTAAAATGTTTCTTCGTTCAAGTAAAGTGGCGATTCATTTGTCCGCTCTCTGAGAGGAAAACTTAAACTAGGCATGACAGCACCCCCCGAGCCCCTTCATTACAGGACAAGACTTGTGACCAGTCACACAAACTGGGGACAGGCTAAGGAGGCACAACAAAGAAATATCCTCTTCTACATTAGCAGCAGCCAGTAGAGTCTGTGAGCGTAGGAGCAAAAAAATTAATAAAAAAAACCACACAAATCAAGTCAAAATGTCTTCATGGGTCATGTCACTGCAAGCAATTTAATTTAAGGAAAATATGTCTGATGGTACAAAGTTATTCCTTTTACAGTAAAAGGGGTTCTGCAAGTTTCATCAACTTGAATTTAAGTCTTTTTAACACCATTGTGAATGAAATATATAACCTGTATTGCAGCAAATGGCTAGCTAGCTTCCAAAGCATCCAATGGATGGAAAACCATTGAAGAACAATCGGTACCATTTGTGAGATTAACCATTTTTGAGCATATTTTAACTATTTAGTCACATTTTTTCTTTAGTTTGAGACACTAATTACAGTTCCTTTTGATCCTTTTCCCTGTTTGTCATCACAGCTGTATCTGTGGCTCTCCATTTTAATTTGGTTCCCCCTTCTCAGTTGTTTTTCCCTCATTAGTAGCTTTGTTTAAATAAAATTCTTCAACAGGCAAAGCTGGTGATTGATCACAGAGTTTAAAATCCACTGAGCTTCCGACTTCAGAGTTTGTGTCGCACCAAATGTTGCTTTTAGATTAGCGCTAGCAGTAGCAGCGCCACCATTTTCCGGGGAGCTTTAGCCACGCCAAGGAGTTGAAAACTAAGAATGCATTGGCAACAGAAGTAAACCGGAAGCAAAGACAAACATCGTCCAGCCAACTGGCGATAAATTTGCACCATGATAGACATTTAAAAAAAAAAAAAAAAAACTTAGCCAGGTGGCTAGCAAAGGTATTTTAACAGCTAGTTGCCTGTAGTCATCTCAAACTTCTGCCTGACGGAAAAGTCCTGCAGGGAAAAAATAAACAAAAGAAGACATTTTCAGAACTTCAGTTTAGATACATGAATTTAAGACTTTTTAAGGAAGCGCAGACAGCCTGTTTAAAGTTATTAATGCAAAGTCATCAAGTCCGTACAATTCAATACATCTCTTTCTACCTTCCTTTTAAGATTCATGTGACATCTGAAGAGAATTGAATGTCACAACAATGAAATTCAATCTTTCATATTGGGACTTTCTGTGAGGGTGCTGCTGGGTGCCATATACAATCTATCACTATTTATTCAGTGTGATGTATGAAAATATGCCACCAATACAGATATACATTTGAAAAACCAATCCTGGTGTAATGCACTGTGTCACCTCCAGTATACTAAATATTTTGGATATTTAGTATACTATACTATGTTAGTATACTAACATAACGTAATGTGGAAAAGTTTAACCGGTGTGAATACTTCTAAAGACACTACATGCTACTAATGAATGGTGCCACAGTGGGGCATTTAAAAAAAGAAAAAAGAGAGACATGTCCTGACTATACAGAATGGATTCTCGTTCTCATAATGGAAAGTAAGACATCATGATGTCCATCTTTTGGATTCTCTTTTGATCTGTGGGCTTCTTTAGTGCTCGACACATTTATTGGTGTTGATAAATCTGCAGTCTAAGATTTGTGGGCTTCGCCCGTCCAATCCATCCTCTGGGAAGCTGATATGCTGACCTAAAACAATAGGCAGTATTGGATTTCTTGCAGTTACTTTGTTCCCAATTTTCATCCGTCAGTGTCTGGAAACTATCTCCCTAAACCTCGGCGGATGAGAGAGACGGATTCTGCACATAACAACTTTTATGAGTTTGCTGTTGTTCCTAGCAAACGTTTCTGATTTCAGGAGAGGAAAAAAAAGGCTAATTTTAAAAATAATTTCAATTAATGGGGTAAAAATTGGCTTTAAAGGTATAAAAGAGTTTTAAACTTTTGGATGGATTCGGTTTATTCCACCAGATATTGTCCGTACATTAGGTGTCCTTCGGGTAACCGGCTTAATAACTACCGAAGAACAGTACAGCTAACCAAATGACCCAAATGTGATTGTTCAGCTTCATCACAGGCTACGTTCACACAGCAGGCGAAAGCGACACATTTTTTACCCATATGCGACCTATAGCTGGCACTTTGTCACTACGGTCTGAATTGCTGTGAAAATTTCTGATCTTTAAAAAAAAAATAATAATAATCCGATTTCAGACACTTCCATACATGGTACTAATCCGATTGTTTTCAAAATGTCTGCAGTCTGAATTGGTATATCGCATTTGATTCAACTTTTTTGTCATCGGTGTGACGTCTGTCGTAAATTTGCACCAGGGGAAGCAAGACCGGATGGAAAATAACAATGGCTGAAAAATCTGAATTATGGAATTATGAAAGAAATCTGTGTCACAATCCAACCACTCTTATGTCAGACACATATTCATATAAAAATAACTTTTTCACAGTTAAGCAAGGTAGGTGGCATCAGCTAAGTCACTTACTCTTTGGTTACCTAGCAACAACCTGTCGAGTAACTTGCGCAACAGCAGTTTCATAGCTGCTTAAATTTTTTTTTTAAAACCCTGTTTCCAACACCAGTTTGGCAGTATTTCATATATTTAAAACAAATAAAAACTAATCAATAATGATCAATATCGAATGATACGATGAAACCTTTATATTGCGATAATGTTTTTCAGTCATGTCGTTCAGCCCCATTTGATAGCAGCAGATTGTGCTTCACCCAGGCTTTAGAGTGGAACTGAGCAGTAGAGAGCCCACCGCCACACGTTGCAAAGAGATTATGTAACCCCCCCCAAAAAAAAGATGAGATAAGATAAGATAAAATTTTATTGTCATTGTCACATGAACAACGAAATTTGAGAAATGCCATCAGTAGGGCAAAAAAAAGATAAATTTACACACTGTGTAAGAAGTAAATAACAAATAGCTGATACACATCAGTCATGATGATTAATGGTTATTTTTGATTGCATTTAGTTTTTTNTCGGGTAAAAGCTGTCTCTAAGGCGGTTGGTTCTTGTTCTGATTGCTCTGTATCGTATGCCTGAAGGCAACAGTGTAAACAGAGAATGTCCGACTCCAAACTCCAAAGACTCCAAACAAGTAAAACTGGAGAAAACAAACTGAGCAAATCATCCACCCATGGAAGTGTCCAGAGCTGTGGGGGAGCAGGTGCTTTTCTCACCCAGTCATCGGCGAGAGGCAGAGTGCAGCTTGAACAATTTGCCAATCCATTATAGGGCAACACAGAGAGAGAGAGGAAGAATGCATCTTATCTGTAGGAAGCTGGAGTATCCAGAGAGAACCCACACGGACACGGAGAACATGCAAAGTCTATGCAGAAAGAACTGAACCGGCTCACCAGAACAAATCATGCAATATTATAACATGTTTATTTATTTAGCACTTTAAAAAACAACACATGGTTAACATTGTGCTATCAATGCAGTGTAGTAAGACTGAACTCAGTTTTACTTTATCAAGTCATGAAAAAACACCAAAGGAAGTAAAGTTAAGTTGGGGAGTAGAGATGAACCGATCAGATATTAATATCTGTATTGATGCTGATATTAAAAAATATATATAGATCAGGTATTGGAGGCTATGTGCCCGATCCATAAGGACAGGTCTATTCAGCCTAATTCTATGCTTTGTGATTTCAGTGATGTCATGCCTTATTATTATCTTTACATTAAATTTAAAATTCCTAATTACTTTCTGAACCATTTGTCAGAAAGTTTGTTGCAGTTTATTTTTGCATGTTTGAACAAGGTAGCCAACATATTGTTTTTAATCATTTTCAGTTTCCTTTTTTCATTTTCCATTGGCTCTTCTACTCCTAACTGCATTGACTGAAGTATTATGCATTTAAGTGTGCTGTTCTGGTGCAGAGTTAGCAAAAAAATAATTCAGAATATTTATGTAAGTGTTTAAAAAAATTGTTTTAAGTCAATTCAGCACCGTTTTTCTGCATTCAATCGGTATCAGCCGATATTAAACGTCATATACTGTACATCGGTATCGGAAGAGAAAAAAAAATGGATCACTGCAGGGATTAGTTGACACCATAAGTGATGTCAAACATTTAAAAAAATGTTGATAGCGAGTTTTATTGTTATGTTGTACAGAGCAGAACCACTTCCATGTTGTTTATAGAACTGCCATGCACTACAGGAAGTTTTGGTGACAATTTCGCTTTAAGTTTCTGCTGGCATTGTCTGTCTGCTAGCAAGTTGGAGGCAAATCAGAGTTCTTATTCAGCAGCAGCACGACTGCAGTGCAGGAGCATCAACACAGGCACATAAGGACTCACTAGGGCTTTGTGACAACTCCAAATGGATACGTGTTGTTGCATTAAAGTCACAGTGTGGTGCATAATTTTACCTATGGCAGAAATAGGCGATAATATTGGTAAAGATTCCAAGGATAATATCGGGTGTGATATGTGGTTATTTTCTTCTTTCCCTTGGAGCAGGTATCAACAGAGGAAATGGTGTTCATGTGGTAAGATTATCTGTTCAGTAATGTTTAACTTTTAACAGGGAATCTCTGGACGACCTTTGGTTAAGTATGTAACATAAACACTTAACATGGGTGAAAATTGGACAGAACTGTTCTATCCCAAAGATATATTATTTAAAACACAGTTTGTGATTTATGAAACCTTGTTTTTCATTTGTGAAAACAAAAGGTGGTCTCTATTGCAGGGATAATAATCCATTTTAGTTTTAGTCTTTAATGCAGCTTCAATGGTTTACTCTAAGGTATTCTATATGCTAAATCAATCATTGAAATTGTCTCTTTTTTTCCCCCCTAAAAAGTAGAATTATGTCAAATTACGAACTGTGTTTTAAAGAATCTGACCCAGTTCATATTGGCTTTTAAATTTAATTATTTTTTTTTTATTAAAAAAAAAACAAAAAAAATTTTTAATTAAAAAAAATGATTTTTTAATTTTCAGTAGTAGTTGTTCTGCTGAAGATGCACCTTATGGTTTCACCCATAATACCCAGTTGGGAAAGGTTTCCACCAGTGCACATTTTTGATAGTTTTACTATTATTTTAAGACAAATTGTGACATATTTGACATTTAGAGAACTCTTTAGCATCCTATATTTGTGATTAGCACAGCTAGCATGACTATAATTAAAACATCAGTTTCCACGCTCACTTATAGATCTTTACAGTTAAGATTTCCAACAGAATGGCAACAAGATAATAGAGTAACTCTGCTGTAATATTTTCATTAGGGCTGAAACGATTCGTCGAATGACTCGAGTACAGTGATCCCTCGTTTTTCGCGGGGGTTACGTTCCAAAAAGAACCCGCGATAGGTGAAATCGGCGAAGTAGAAACCTTTATTTTTTTACATTTATTATACAATGAAATACTCCATATTACATTGAAACCAAAGAACAAAACCTTTTTACAGGCCCAAGCATTTGTTTAACAAATAAAAGTACCTTATAAACTTTTTTTTTTTTTTTAACGAACTGAAGGCTTCATATTGCGGAGATCAGCACCGCGACCCGAGTCAATGGATTGGAATGGGAGAAAATGAAAAATGATTATGATAAAAAATACAAAGTACAGTAAGACAAATAGTGACTCAGGTGTATTTCACTGCTCTTCTGACTGAGCCGCTGCATCCTGACTCCGCTCTGTAGCGGTTTGTTCTTCTAAAGCCCGCAGTGCAGGTGTGT
>CAEFZX010006466.1:0-54347 GCA_903066825.1 Alfaro cultratus | reverse complement strand
AAGAATAGTCCCTCATGTGAAACCAAAGGTATATTTCCCATGAAATGTTGTGCACTGACGTGGAATAGTTGATGCCTAAACATATTAAATAATATAATAAACATAATAAACTCTGCCATATTTGTTACATTTGACTGGGGATCTCCAGGTGCAATAAAGCATGAATTGGTCATCCATGACCAGTAATAATGTTCTGCCCATTAGATTGTGCTGCTGGGAAATAAGACAAAAGAAAAGACCTTTGAAATTTTAGAAATTGCTGGAGCTCACTTGTCACAATCCAATTACTTTGTGTAGCTGTGTTTGCAGAAGAACCCTATTCTTCCTCTCTGAGTTCAAATTCATTTTCCAACCTGAATACCAATTTCTGCTCTTCTGTAACCTGCACCTAAATACATCTTTAGTCTGGCTGAAATATGAAAACTGAAAGAGATTAATGAATTAATTCCTGATGAATAATAACAATCTTTCAATGAAAAAAAAAAAAGATCTACGGTTCATGGAAATATCTCTGCTGTGTCAGAGTATTCAGTTACTATTTAGTCAGTTGTAATGAATGGGTAAAACAACTATTGAGTGTAAATCACTCAAGATCTTTTCTGTCATTTATATTGTTAATTAAAATTTAAACAAGAAGTGCTGGTAATAAAATATCATTTGTTGTACAGTAACAAAAAGTTCCTATAAAACAGTAAATTTTTGTTCCTAAGATTTTAATTTCCCTGTAAAAATGTCACCTTTAAGTTTAAAGGCTCTGTGTCAAATAAGCACCATTGCCAAACTTCTGTAAAAAATGCATGAATGAGTTTCACTTTGGATAAATCAATCATTCAGGTTTATTTGTGTTGTTTAGCACAGTTCAACACCAAGGTACTTCAAAGTGCTTCACATCATAAATACAGAAACACAGAGTCGTAGAAGACACCACACAATGAACTTTGGGATGGTTCAGGACCGGATACCAACGATCTAATCCATCCCATAATCTTCTGCTGGTTGTTCAGGCTGGTTGTCCTGCTGGAAGATGAACCTCCAACCCCAGGAAACAGGTTTTCTTCCAGGATTTTCCTGATTTAGCTCCATCCATCTTTCCATCAACTCCAATCAGCTTCCCTGTCCCTGATGCAGAAAGTCAACATCACAGCATGATGCTGCCATCACCATTTGCCATCATAGAATGGTCAGTTCAGGATGGGTTTTGAATGATGGTTGCCGTGTCTCTTACATGATTTCTTATGACTTTATTTGGAATGTGACCATGCGTTAAACTCCAGAACCCTGACCTGTCTCCTCTTCTAAACACACGTTTTCTGGTTTCAAAGGCTCTTGTGAGGTTAGTGCTGGTTTGTGCAGCAAATATTGAGGTGTGAGGACGGGTCAGTAAAAGGTCAGCTACAACTCTTCATATCACCCAAGTCAAAGAAAATCTGTGTTTGTGGTTTGTGCTGTTTTTATGCTGGTCCATATGGAAAATGTTTATTAAACAGAAAGGTCACCCAAATGATACAGCTACACCTGGTGGTCACCAACAAAATGCACACCACAATTTGTTTATTCTGTTGTAAAAATCGTATTCATGTCAATAATTGATTTTATAGCACATTTTCAGAACATCTAAATCTTGATAACGTGGGCAGCTTCCCTCAGTTCTGACTTTGGTTTCTGTTGTGGTGATTTCAGTTTCAGTGAATTCTCTTCATTTTTTTGCATTCTGGTTAGTTTTGTGCTCCTATGTTCTGCTGCAGAATATTTCCTCATATATTTTTCTTTGTTATATTGACTGCTGTGTTTCTGTGGAGTTTATTTCTCCCAGTCGTCGTGTGTTTCTTCTCTCTCTCACTTGTCTAGTGACCGCGTCCCGAACAATGAAGCTCTTCTGTTCATTTCCTCCTTTTGTCCGAGCCTCCTGTTGGGTTTTTAGGTTTTCTGGTTTATCGATATTACAGTGTATTCAGCAGGATCCTACCTGACCCCTGGAGGTCACAGGTCAGACCGGATTTCATTTATCAGGGTTAAAGGAACTGAATATTCATGTCCATCTTTCCAGATTTGCATTTGTAAAAACAGAAAACTGTTTGTTTTCCACTTCAATAAAATGTACAATCTTTTGTGTAAATCATATTAAATAACAAAAATAAATAAATAAACATAAATCCAAAACATCTGTGGTTGTAAAATAACCAAATGGAAAATGAAATTCAAGGAATATAAATAAATTTGCAAATATATGCAGATAAACTCAGATTAACAATTAGCCCTTACAGATCTAGTTTATTTTTTTATTCAATCAAGAAGTTTGTTTTTGATAGGAAATAAAATAGAAACTTCATAAACGATATTAAAACAATTTAATGCAGTACTAATTAAAAAAAGTAATTTGTTTGTTTGTAATTACATTTCATAAAAGAAATAAAATATTTACAGCCCTCTGAATAATTAATGGAAAAGATTTTCTTGCCATGCCAGAAGTAGGATCTTTTTTAGTAATTGTTGATCAGCTTCTTGCATATTTAAAATGGTGTTTTGATGATTTATCTGTGAGAAGTTTTGTGTTTTAGCAAAGTTTTAGCTCCTCCCACAGTTTAATCTGCATCAGATTCAAGTCGGGATTCTGATTTCTTCTCTCCAAAATCAGTTTCTGGTCACAAGAAGCATATTGATAAAATAATTAAAAAGTCAGTTAAACTTAAGTCTGCATGAATAACGTTGAACTTTGCTTTTCAATGGTTTGTAGACAGTAAATACTGGCCATTATTGTGCATGTTAAACTGGCCTCCCCTCTTTGACTTGATTCAGCTCTCAGTGACGTGCAGCTGCAGCCTGCACTGCTTCTCCAGCCTGTTCAACTGGCTCTACCCCAGCAAATAACAGCAATCACACTTTTTCTTCTTGAACAAACAAAGAGGTGCAACATTTGCTCACCCATGGCACAAAAATACATTTTAAGTCTAAAAGGGCTTGATAGGTCTGATCCGGCTGTATCGATTATCTGTCCTTTGGTGCAAAGCGTCTGAAATGTGAAACTCACCAACATCTCGTCTCTTCCTCTCAGCGCCGTGAAGCTCAGTCTCATGGTGCCGTTTCTGATGTACAACTCACTTGTCATAATTTGTGCTCATATCTTCCATTTCATTTTGTTTTGAATTGTTCTCACAGTACTCTTGGGTTTTTGTGTCAGTTGCAACATTTGCATATGTTTTCTTGTCATGCAAATATAGTGGATGAAATATATTATAGAAGGGGGGAAATCATTGAGTGTGCCCATCAGCACTGAGCTCCTGCTGAGCTTTCATTTCCTTACGTGGCCTTGGCTTGTTTACTACTTCTGAATCATATAATTTTCTTAGAATAATAAATGTTTCTGGGCAAAAATAAATTACCTGAACCACATGTGGGAAATGTATTAAACTATACTAAGCTGATACTTGAATTAGAGATTAAAATTGTGCATGACTGTAACCAACAGAGACCAGCTTCCCGGCACACTCACTACGGGAACAAATGGGGATTTCTGTCGCCTCCAAATTAGAGTTACAGTAAAGCCACTCAGCTGCTGTAGCCTTCGGTGTCAGGAGCCACTTCCACGGCTGTTCACCTTGAGGGGTCCCCGGAAGATTGGCTTCTCTGGAGCTCACTGATATGGACTACCGCCCAATTTCCTTTTGGCTAATTAGCTTGGCTACAACACCAGTAACAGTCCTTATCAGTTCCCAGGCCTTCTGCTCTCTGTCTGCTTTTTCTGCTTCTTTTTTTTCCTTTTTTGTTCAAATCTAGAGCTCAGAGGAATAGCTCTCCTATAATGATGGGATATTCAGACATATAGGCTTTCAGTTTGCATGTGCATGATAGCAGAAGCTAAGCATATGCTTCTGTACTTGTCACATCAGTCCATATTTTCAGCGAAATATGCAAAAATCATCATCTGGTGGCAACAATTTACATAAAATTCCAGTCCAAATCTTTATTGATGCTGCTCATATCGAATGGATTCAAACGTAGTTTAAGTAGCTAAACTGCTGTTTACAGTCCTACAGCATTTTCTGAAACTGCAACAGAAAACTCAGAAAGTGAGGAAACAGAAGGAGTCTTCATCATCTAAGTCTAATGTTTCTGATTTTAAGGCAAAATGTCATGTCAGGTAAGTTTGAGACTCGGCAAGTAAATTAGTTCTCACATATCCAAACCCTTTACACACATCCAGCATCCACAGCGTCCAGACGACAGGATTTTAGCTGCCATGTGACCACAACCAGCCCAGAAAATCATCTTTGTAAAAGATTTCAAAAATTTAATACCTAAGTTGGCTCTTTTGTGTTGATGAGATATCCGTCAGGAGAAAACAGTTTGGTTTTAATCTCATAAAGTGTTTGATTGGAAAATCAGCAGTTCTTGTTTTCCATTCTGTGTTTTTGTTGTGGACTGTTTCATCCTGCAGATGAGCCATGATGGTGATCAGGAGATAATTACTCAGTAATCACAGGATTAGGAAGTTGCTGATTATTTGAGTCAGATGTTCTGGGACAGGGGCACAGCTAGACCTTCCAGGACTCTGGGTCCTGAGGGTCGGGAACCACGGGGTTCCTTCAACTAACAGTCATACTGAGTTATGATTAAAATGAAGCGATTTTTATTTAGAAAAATAAATGTGAAGCTTATAAACTGTTTCATGGATTAAATGTTTATATATGTCACAGAATCCATATTTTTGTCAATTCTGTTTAAACTGGCAATTAAAATCCTGCCTTGATCTTTGGTTGCAGGTGGAATACTCACCGACGTTTAAATTGATGCTTAAATCATTTATTTCATGTCATTTATGTGACAGATTGACATTTATTTTAAATCAATCAGAGGCTTTCATGCTTGATACAACATCAGGAATTGAATGTTTTTCCTAATGACTTTTCATGTTGTTTTAGTCTTTTCTTTTGTTACAGAAACTTTGTTCTCAAAAGAGTCAACAGTTTGCTGACATGTTAATATGAAATCCTGATCAGGTTGCATTCAGCATGTGCTTTCATTTGGCTGTCGTCACATTTCATATCGCAACGTTTTCAACTGTTCAGAGTTACATGACTTTGAACTGTTTGGTCAAAGGTTGGAGTTGATTTCTAGAGAATGAAGTGAGATTAAAGCTTCAACGTTTACCACGCCAAAGAGAAATTCATGTAATGAAAGTAATCTGATGGGTTTTTTTAACATAAAGGGAGTTTGGGTCACTGGATAAAATTCTCTAAAAAGTTAACACTTTGTTTATGTGTTTGAAGCTGGAAAAATGGTAAGTGGGAGAATTTGAGCCATTTAAAGTAAGCTGCGATGATGTGATTGATCCATATTGTGTGCCACAGCTGGCCGGTGTGATCCAAAAGGTAATGCTGGAACTGAAGACACATCATGACCTCTGGTCTTCTGGTCCCAGTCAGAACCAAACATGGAGAAACAACATTCATTTTTATTGCTTGTCTGATGTGGAATAAACTTCCAGAAAACTGAAAAACTGCTGAAACACTGACTTCCTTTCAATCAAGCCCAAAAACCCCAATTTGTTTAGCTTTGCCTTTGATTAACAACTCAAACAAAATGTAATTCCAATTTTCTCTTTCGTGCTGCTCTTTTCTGACCAAAACAAATTTCATTTTAACTTATAGACTCATAAAAATTCCTTCAATAACATACTGATTCTTCACAGACACGCTAACCATGGTGTTTAAAAAAAAAAAAAGATTAAGAAATTAACAAAACAAAAATGTTTTCAGTAAATGTGCAACAAATTGATCATCTTTATGAGATCTGTATTTTTAAAATGTAATATTCTATTTTTTTGTTTCTCATTGTTGCAAGTGAGGTCTAGGCTATCATATGCTATATTTCAAAATTGAATAGATTTTGAAATATCAAAATCTATTCTATGTTTGGCTTATTTTTCGATTTCACATTGTTATTCCAGACTTTACCACTGCAATGTAATGTTTTGCTTGACTCTTTACTTTTCTTCTAATCATTTGAAGCACTTTGAATTTCACTGTTGCTGAAAATGTTCTATACAGATAAAATTGCAATGGTTTTCATTATAATTATGAGTAAGACTTTATGGTGCAAATGTTTTCTTGGCATCACTAATGAAACACAAAGGAAAGCCTAAAGGTGAGTCCCTGTCTAACTAGTATTAAACATTGTCTCTATATATGTGTGTATATACATATATGACCTCTAATGAGCCTTTTGAAGCAGAAAGTTACTTCTGATATTTAATCTCTTCTTTTGTCTTCCCTTTGCGTACGTGTCGTACGTCCTATGTGGGCGAAGATGCACCCACTGAGCAAAAACACTTATTGTGTGAATTTTCTCCAGTGCGGCGGATATCTTCAGCAAACCTTATTCTAATTCATGTAATCCTCAGAGATGGCAGAGGCCCAGCATGCAGCCTTTCAGAATGCACCAGTGCCCTCAAATGCCTGCTCAGTCCCAGAACACAGACAGTAAGGGCCTCGGGGTAATTTCACACTCTGCTATGATTTTGTTCAGAAATAATATGACTTCAGAGAGAAGTTTTGGGTTTACTTCAAAGAAAAAAAAAAACTGTAGTGCTGGTGAAATTTAAGTTTTTGCAAGTTTAGCTTTGACACTGCAGAAAGCCTGGTAAATGTTGAATTAATGGAAATGTGTTTGCATAAGCAATAAGAAGATTATAGTGATTACCCTTGTACTGCATCTATAAAGCTTTGTTTTTAGCATTAACACCTGGCATGAGATAAGCAGCCGTCGCATGCAGTCTAATGGAACTAAAGAAAACTAATTCCTGCAATTAGACCAAGCTAGCGTGCTGCATGTTTCATCATGTCAGAAAACCAGAAGAAATTCCCTTCCACCCAAAACATAAATGTGTTTTTTCAGTCAGTTTGGCTGCAGGGCATCAAACGGTGACACATGTACACAATAACAGCAGACTCACAGAAGCACAGGCCTAAATAATAGTTTCCACTGACATTAACATTTAATGGCACATACAACTAATACTGGTAAAATGTACTGCAGGTGTCCCACACTGCCAGGCTCACAAATTAAATTTCTCAACTAGATTGATTCACACAGACACGACCAATGGCCCTGATGTGATAATGCATCATGGGTCAGTGTGTGTGGAGGGAGGAAAGGCTGTGGTCACATTAATGCCACTCTGCTGGTGTTTGGCCAGGAAACAACACAGAATTACCTCCAAACAAAGAATGCTGGGGTGACCTAATGATCTACCATCGAAGCCATCTCAATTAGGCTGAGGTTGGACAGGTTCCTGGCAGCTGACTGAATGGCCTTCCCTCCCTTTTCATTGGGATGAACTCCCAGTTTCCCCCTCTGTCTCCTTCTCTTTCAGTGTTTCCCTTCAGGGGTCGCCACAGCCAATCATCCGTCTCCATTTGGTTCTATCCTCTTCATCCTCTATCCTCACACCAACTAACTTCATGTTGTCTTCCACCACATCCAGAAGTCTCCTTTTTGGTCTTCCTCTTGACCTCCTGCTCTGTGGTTCTGACCTCACCATCCTTCTATCGGTGTGATCATTATCTCTCCTCTGAACATGTAAAACCATCTCAGCCATTTGTGTTCTGCAACCTCCAGTTCTGCCTCCTGTCATTTCCTCATTATCATTGCCTCCAAACCATACAACATCGCTGGTTTCCCCCTGTTGCTCTGGATTGTTGACCCAAAGTTCTCCACTTCCACTTCCTGTAATGTCTGGATAAGTTAAGACCTTTAACTTCAGCTTCTCTGGGTCTGATGCAGTAAAAATGTAACTTGAACATACCAGACAAGACAAGCTGAGATAACAGCCTCACTGAATGAGGTTTTGTTACTTATGTTTTTATGTGAAAAATGTTACTTGCAGTGGATTTCTGAAGCTTTGAGGGGGTGTTTCATAGTTCTAGGACAACTCTTTTATTTTTTTCTTTTTACTCATCTGTTAAAAATCTCATGAGTCATCTGGCCTTGGCTGGTTCACGGTGAAAACTCATTCTTTCTGCTTCTGAATTATTAACTATTGAAGAACCTCTCCAGAAATGGAGCCTGCAGCAGTTTGGTCACATTTGCAGACTAAACACTGAATGACAAAGCAAACTGGAGAAGTGTAAATGTTCTAATCTTTGTCAAGTAAACTCTAGACTCAATGACTATAATGTGTGGAAAAATATTTTGTGAAGCAGTGTATTGACAGTTGGACAATCCAGTTGCCATTTACACACCAAAAAAGTAAAACAACATATAGACCTTGAAGGAACTTATGCATATCTTCCCTTTGAAAACATGGACATCTTTAGGAAAAGGATAGAGCCACAAGGCACCACTTGGTGCCAAATGGTGTTAAGGAACTTAGTCAGAAACATCATTTATGGATTCAGCAGACAATAGGAGCAGCACTGAAGCTCAATGTTCTGCATTTACCTACTTAAACTTTGTGAGGGCTGATGTCAAATCAAACAGCAATAAGATAAAAGGCAGTGAGCTCATGTTGTGCCACACCAAGCGTCAAAAATGGTGTTTTGTTGAATGCTTTTTGACAGATAGCTAAAGCAATGAAGAGATGTATATTTCTTTATGAATGTTTTTAAGGCCCATGAGAGTCTCATAAAACTTCAAAATTCTTGAAAAGATCCAGGCTGCTTTACTTGCTTCAATGTATAAATATCTTCTGCCTCAAACAGAGCAGGTAGAAAAGAAACCAAAGGAAAAAAATAGACTATGAGTAACAAACATTTGTGTTGGGTTCAACACCATTTGTCCTGTGACAAATGAAAAAATAAACCTGGGAAGATGAAGATGAGGTTCTGCCACTGAGATCCAAAACTAGAGTCTAATGAAACACAGTTAATATCTAGTGACTGATCAAATCTGTCATATGGGAGGAAACTCATTCAGTGATAGAAGACGATCGCCACGTTTCAATGTGAAGACAGAAATAATTCAGGTTTCCTGTAATAATTAATCTCATTTCCTTTAACCCCGTTGAGGAGCATAAGCACTCAGACTCGCGATCAGAAACTCACACAGCGATCGCAGTCAGACCCTGACAGCAGAGCCACTGAGAGCCTCTCTGCTCCGTTTTCCATCTGACATGGAGACACAATGTCATACAAAACTCATCCTGGAAGAACCTGGTGTTGGTACTATTTGGAAATAAAAATCCAGCTCTTCATTTATGATCTTCTATTCATTCAGTTTCACTTGTTTCTGTTTTAAAATGTATTTATTGTTTATTTCCATATATTGTATCTTATTGTGTGCTCATCTACTCTCATTGTGCTCTGGATTTTTTTCTTTAGGTTATTGTTTCTTTGTTTATTGTTTCGATTAGGTTCAAGTTTCTTTTCCATTCACTTTACTTCTTCTCTCCACCCCAGCTGCATCTACTCACCTCTGATTAGCTCTTCTGAGCCCTTTTTCATTTCCACCTCTAAGCTCCCAGTTCTCATTGTTTTCTCACTTGTCATTTTTTTTTTGCTTGTCATTAACTTATTTATTCCAAGATGATCTCATAATCCTGTAGTTATCTACAAACATACCAAACTTAACATGTTGATGTTTGTTTCTCTCCTGCACTGCCAGCTTGAGAAGCAAAGTGGTGGACATATTTAGTTTATTCTTCTGAAAGAGAGTGTTTCTCTACTTGTTAAATATGTATTATAACATAATCGCACATGAACATGTGGGTTTAATTAAGCTGTTTTGTCCTGAGCAGAAGCTTAACGCTCTTAAAGTGTTTTCTGAATGTTATGTGGAGTTAAGTAGCTTTCTGAATGAATGAATTCCTTGTTCTCCAGTTGCCCTTTTTCACTCATGAAATTTCTACATTTTGCTCAAGCGGTCTTATAATGGTTTTCAGGAGTGGACCTATCAGGGAAAAGGGCAGAAACCATGTATTACCTTTTAATGGTTTCATTTAGGAGTAAGTGAGGAGGAGGGGTTAGCTCCACTTGGTGTTGATGCCTTTTATTCTTTCTCTAGTTTAATAACTGCTAGGTTCTTCAGAAGGTTAAATCTTTGTACTGTACCTTCTACTGTCACTCAACATACTTATGCTTGAATAATTACATTTCTATTCTAATATACAACATCTAATGAATAAATTAAATAAAACCGTCTCTTTATAGGCTTAATATTAATTAATAAATTGGCTTTCAAAAATTTAATAACTTGAAAAGCCACATATTAAAATACAGCTCATATTTATTGTCATAAATGTATCAATCTAGCTTGTAAATAAAAGCTGCTTCATGGTTGCACTGTGTTCCCCTGTCCAATTTAGGGATGCACATTTGTTGCTACATTTATTGTGAAGTTTAAACTTAGACAGGGAAATGATGCAGCGCGCTGTCACAGATAAAAGCATTGTTGTGTTTGGAGCAGATGTGCATCAACCAGCAGCATTCAGAGTGTGCTGCAAGAAAAGAAGGAAAAGAAAGAAAGAACTAGAGCATTTTCACACATCTTTTAGTGACTTCAATAAATCTGTGCTAGAAAAGAATGCTTATGGAAGAAAATAACTACATAACTTCTTTTTTTTTAAAGTTTGTCTATTCAGAGTTAATCAAAGATTAATTTCTTTTTTCATCTAATAATTCTTGTTTTCTAAAGAAAAGAAAGCAGAAGCTACCCAAACAGACCAACCAAAGGAGAAGCACAAATGCAGGAAATGTCCTCAAAACAGTATCATGAAGAATTGTTCAGCACACATAACTAAAAATAAACACAGACAGGCGTACTAAAGAAAGGTGCACTAAAGGAGAGTGGGGTCCCCAGGTGGCGCAGACCTGTGCACCTGTCATTTCAATTCTGCACATCCTCTTGTGATGGTGTAATTCCCAGTCAGTTACACTTGTATCATGTAGTCAGTGCTGAGGTCTGTATCCCCCTGGGAAGACAGGATGATCTGATGGATTGAGGAAAGCATCTGAAATCTTTCGACTTTGTGCTGCTGCATCCATGTACGCGTGCACCAAGGTGAACTTAAATCAGACGTGAAAACATAACTTTTACTTTGCAGAATCGTGCTGAACTCTTCCCCCCTAAAATCGTGGCCCCTTATTGCCTGAATTCATTTAGAATAATACTAAAAAGATTCTTGATGGCAAACTGATACTAAAATGAATATTAAACATGAACATGAGATTTCACATGGACCCATTTATCTTAGCCACTCATCAAAGTGGGTAAGAAAAGAAAACATGTCATTCAGTTAAGACAGGTGTGTCTTCACAAGTTAAAAAATCCAGGCCTAAACTTTCCCATAAGTACAGTCAGATTGGTTCATCAGTAGAATATGATTCTATGTTTTTTAGTACAATGTCATGAAAACTCCACATGAAGATGCCAATGCAGGCTGGCCCAGGCAGCAGACGATTTATCTTCATTATCTGACAAATTTCAGGTGAATCACAACAAGTCAGTGAAGGACACAGCCTGCAAACAGCAGCAGCATGAAAAATAAAAGAGGCATGATGCACTCATGGTGATAAAAATATGATCATTTAAAGATTTTACAAAGGTTCTGCAAACTCATTGAGCTTATTGTTCATTTTTTTAATTGAAGGAGATCAACAGAACATAACAGAAATGTGTATATGCCTCATTTGACAGAACTGTAATATGAGCAGAGGAGTTTTCTGCCACAGAAAACATTCCTCTCAGTAAGAATATTGGAAAAAAGGCAACATTAAGGGACAACTTCTCTGAGCGACTAAATGGCGCTAAGAGAAGACAGTGCGCAGCAGCCTCTGTGACCAGAATGAGGATTGAAGCCGTTTCAGGCAGCTGAGCGACAGAGGCAAAGTTTAGAGCAGGAGACCTGAGCCGAACAAGACAGAATTTGTTAGAGGGTAACCAGGCAGAGAATCCAGAGAGCAAAGGGAAGCAGAGCAGATCCAGGAAGAGCTGCAGGTAGACGGAGGTGTCACTGGTGTCACTGCCTGATGGGAGGGCTGCATGCACAGAATGGGAGAAATATAGGCAGTGATGCAAACTAACCTTCAGCCATCGATTATCCTTCAAAGATGGAAAAAACATGATGGGTCTGTTTCTGTCCAATAGGAAATGCCTTACAGGCAATTGTTTACCACATTTTGTTATGCTGATTAGTTTTAGTTCTTGAATAAAATATAAAAATGATTTTGAAGTAAGTACAGTTGTTTTTTCCAGATAAACGTTTTCTTTTGTGAAGATTTTAGTTTTTTATGTTTCAGATAGCTGAACTGGGCATTGCTTACAAGGACTCTGTATCTTGTGATATCATTAGATATGTTGCCAAGCTGCAAATACAAGAAAATCTATATATTTATGGGTTTCAGCAGCTCCCTTTGCAGTTTGTCAACTTTAGAGGAAAATATTTAACAATTTCTTTGTGAAAATGATAAATATGCAGAAAGCTTCCCTGGAAGGACATAATTCCTGACCGATTTGATAAAACTTTAATGACTGCAAAAAATTCTAATCATTTTTGTTTAAAGTAATAAATTGCAAATGTTTCCTAAATCTATCTATTTTTCATGTGACAACTACATTAAATAGGGCTGGGATTTTGCACCAAAACAAAGTAGTATTTTTTCATGATGCAGGAAAATTACACTTGATTTTCAGAATTGTAAAACTAAGAATCTGAAAAGATTGGTAAATATTTTTATTCATGCATCTAAAGAAATGTAATGAAATGCCTTCTGTAAATGAATAAATCAGCAAGTCGTCTGCAAACAGTAATTGTACCATAGATACTTGATGGTCCATTTTGTCTCTGGTTTCATGTTCAGGCTGGTTTTCATCCAGTCTCAGGTCTTCTGCAGACTCAAGCAGTTTTCCTCTAGAAATGTCCTGGATTTAACTCCGTACTTCATCTCTGCTCTGTTTCATTGTGAGGATGATGTGCTCAGGGTTCCAGCTTTCCATCGGCCTGCCTAAAGCTTTTAAATTAATGTTCGCAGAAACTCTCCCTCCAATCTGACGCTAAAGGAGTAAAAATAAATATGAATGTGTTTTTTACTGTTTAAATGTATAAACACATTATATTTTCAGGTTGTTTATCAAACATGAATAATTTGGATGTTCTGAATACTTTTTAATTTATAAACTAACTCATACCGCAACAGTATAATAAAATGTTGAAATAAGTCATGTGTTTATTTCAGCTTAATTGAACCATAAAGGTATTATGGACCATGGAACCATAAATTGTCATTTTTTTAATATATATTCCTCAAACTAAAAGATAACTTATCATTCCAAAACTTACACCACCTTTAGCACTTAAATAAAAAAGCTGTCAATATTCATTTGAATGTTAATCATAATTGTCACATCCACCATCAAATGACAATTCCTTTCCAAGTTCTTTTTTCAAGCACGCTTTGCACACTTTTCTCACACTGGATTCTGACAGAAGGTAAGCATAATGTGTCATAGTGACAGTGACAAAAATTAGCACAAATAAGAGAGTTTATACAGGCATGAGGAGTTTGGGTGATAATCTGACAGTATAATGGATTTGAGCCCTGGAGCAAGATGTGTAAAGGATGTGTACTCACAAAATCCAGGAGGATTCTACGTCCTGCACACAAGCTGACATTTATAACAGAGAGAATATGTGATGTGAATATCTGCACCCAGACAATCCGGAGACCAGATTTAAAGCTGATACAGCAACACAGAAATGGAAAATAAAGACAGAAGAATCATTTCATTATAAACAAAGCATTTCTCTCTACATCAGAGCTGTAGGGATTTATATATCTGCTACAAATAGCTTCGGTTTTGTGTGATAGTTTTGAGGAGGACAATAGCTGCTCCTGTCTGGTTGAAGACCTTAAAAATTCCTCTTGAGAAGAAAAACAAACATCTAGGTAACAACAAAGCTATCACACCATGTTCCAACTCTTCATGTCTGTTTTCCCTCAAAAAATCTCCACAATACACTTTCAGGCTTTGCTTTTCTCTTTCTATTATCTTGTGCCTCTTGTTTATAACCATTATGGTATTTTTGCTTCTACATTCTGGCCTTATTCCAAATTGTATTCGATTATTCTCTTTCCTCTAAATTCTGCACATAAATACCCTGTTATGACAATATGGAAAATCTTTCTGAGTCTTTTGCAAACTTAATAAAGATGGAAAACCAAGAAAATTAGCTCTGTAAAGTTGTAGTTGTATTTTAGAAAGAAAAAACAGACAGTTTTACATACCAGACATAAAAACAGCAAGTTAATTTCTGTGTTTAAACGTCTTTGTATGTAATGCACCTACAGCCAATGAGCTGTATGGTGCAGAAACCTGCAGGATGATTGGCAGCTGGTGCACCTTTCCTCTCTCCTACAATTAGGGCGCAGACACATAAGGAGGCTGAGAGAAACTAGCTGGTGGCGAAGATGGGGAAGTGACAGCTGTTTCCCGCTATTGACAGAGGAAGGTGAAGAAGTAGCTTGTGACTCTTTAAGAAAGTGTTATAGTTTTTTCCCTTACAGTCAGTTCCTCTACATAGAAGTTTTGCCGCACCAGCTTTTTTTTCTGGTTCTGATGAGAAGTGTTGTAAACTACAGTGATCATGGTTAAACTTGAAACAGATAGATAGTGATCTGTATCATCTGGTTAATTAAGTGAAACAGAGGCCGTACCTGGAGACGTCAGGTCTGAGCGCGGTGCCATCAGAGGCTGACCCAAACTAACACAACGTGCTCTGGAACAATCACGACACCAAACTTTTATGAACCTTCAAACTTAAGTTTTTTAAGTTCAAGAGCATGCCAACTTACAAAATCAAAAGAGTTGAAATCAGAGCATAAGCATCTCCCCAGACTCCAAAAACCTTCTTCAAAAAAACGTTAGGATGAAACAGCCTCAAACAAGTTTCACCTTTTTGATGAAAATATTCTCCTTTCACAACAAGTTTAGAGATGTGAGGCCATTTGTTCTCATTTTCTTACTTTTGAAGACCAGCACTATAAAATAAAGCATTTGTAATGAAGGTGAAGATTGGCTGATTCTTTTCTCTCATCCTCAGCTTTCATCATGTAAAATGGCAGACAATCAGCGACGCATCGTCCAAATCACAGCTATTCAATAACTAAGATTCTAGAAATATTTGAAGAAATAACAAAGTTCCATTGCTGATGCATGTGACAGACTGCTACCTTAAAGCAAGTCCCCAAACACTTGTGCCATGAATTATGATACAGCCTGTATGAGCTTTAATTGATTTTACTTCCACTTCACTCATGAAGGGATGCAGATGGAATCAATGTTGACATGGTTGAAAGTGAAAAACACTGAGTGAAGCCTCTAAACACCTTTAAAAACCGTTTTTATGTGAACTTTATGAAAATGGATGAAAAACTGACTTGTGAGGACCACATGCTTCAGATATTAATGTTTGCAGGCATTCATGTTTCCACCGTTCTGCTGTAGTTACACAACGCAGCGTTTGAACTGTTTGCTTCCTGAACTCTGATTGGACCATCGCTGCTCTCTGATGGGTTTTCAAGCCTGACTCTTTCAGATTTACTGGTGTCCTCTAAGACAATGCACAGTAAGTCAATATTTATCCAACCTCCAGCTGTTAATATAAGTTATGTTCCATGTTGAGCTTGGTTTTACATCAACTGTGAATTATGTTGAATTAAGTGAGTAATCTCCTTACTCGCCAGCACCAACCACTCAGTTAGCTCTAGTGGTTGCTTAGTTACCTGGGCTGGGCTATCATTAATCAGATCAATGGCCGGCTTCAGAATGGATATAGTCTACTGAGACAAGGAAGTGGCCACCGCTGGGTGGACAGTATTCTGAAGTTTGGCGCTGATACCTCGCCATAGTTTTTAGCCTGACGCTATTTTTCCTCTGTTGTGATGCAACAACAAAGCTTGCGCATCCTTGAGGTTCATCCCTGATGTTTCTAAAGAAGCATCATCATGGATGCATCAGCTGATGTCTAAATGTGTCTGAATCTGGCCAACCGGAGCTGATTTCCAACAGCTTTGTTTATGTTAAATTTGAACGATTTCCATTATGTCTGAGCTGAATAAAGACAAGAACTGCCCACCCTTTAAATATCCTCTAAATTGTTAACTAATGTCTGTTTGTTTGGAGGATGAACTGCTTTTTTAGTGCTAATATAAACTGGGTGTCATAACTTTTCCAATTCTCCTGCATTAATAGTCAAACCAACAACAAATGCTTTGCCCCAGTTTATCACTGGAAGTGAACTTTAAGCGCTGTGACCACTGAATGACCCAGAGCAGAAAACTGCAGAAACGTACCAACACCTTAGTTTGATCAGACAAACAAAAGTTTTAATCAAAGCTTTAATTTTGCATTTAGCTAAAATTTAGTTGAATGAGCGTAACATTATTATATTGCTGTTTATTAGCTTTGTTTTCAAGTAACGTCATAGAATTTATTATGGTTACAAAGCCTGTTGCTAATTTTCTCATACTATTGGTGGAAAATTAGCAATCAAATGTCATAAAATGGAGTAAACAAATTCAATGAATAATTCATAATACAATTATAGAGCACAATTTCACAATAAAATGCTATTTCAGGCTTAGTAAAATAATGCAGTAAAAAAACACAATTGGTTTGTTGTGAAAGGTAAATACAAATTGTCCTTTAGTGCCGTAGATTTGTTGATTGAAAACATAACAAAGGGGCTTTTCAGTTTCAATAGAAATTATTAAACAAAAACAAAACAGTACAGCAAAGCTTGCAGCATGACATCTTTGTGGACAGCTTCATTATGCTTAATTCATGGCTCAAACACAGCGCTTCATATTCAGCATTGTGAAACAGTGCAGAAAACTGCAGTGGGTATCACTTGCAGAGAGGCAGCATGAACAGACTCTTTGTACACCAGATGCACCCTCGAGTGAATGGGGACGTAATCAGCGAGAAGTCCCTCCCAACACGCGCTCTCTTTCAACTTCACCATCTGGTTCGTGCAACAGGTGGTTCAGAGCGAAGTCGAAATATTTCAACCACCTCTTTCGCCCCAAGCTGTGCCGGTGCACATCTGCTGGTTATATTTGTATATTATCTTTCATTTTAACTCTAATGAAATCATTAGAATAAACAGAAAAAGCTTTCACTGTCCTTTGTTTCGGAAGTAAAATCAAATTAACCGACTTTTATTAAAGATCTCAGGCCACATGCTGCATATTTGTCTCTTCTAAAGGTCAGTGAATAACCACAGAAAATAATGAACTAAAAGTTGCCTACAGTAAATTAGAGGCTGCTGAGTTTAAAGAATGTAAATATTTCTCATTATTTTAGAAGAAACAGTTAATCCAAAATGAATGAAAACATCCTGGAGCTTAAAAATGCAAGTATTCAGGTTGTCTGAGTGCTGATGCAGATTTACACGCTTCAGGTAAAAGTCAGGGTCAAACAGTAACAGAAAAAATCAACAACCTAAAGCTGAAGGCTGAAGGTTTTTCATACCAGGATATGACTCCAGAACATTTCATGTTTATATTTTAACAGTCAAGGCATGTTTTATCTCCATACACGTTTTATTCCTGGTATTCAAAGCGAAGCTCGTCTTAAACTGAAATCTTAATGTCACAAAAAACGCATTTAAACACATATTTGTGTACTCAATTAAATTCAAATTGATTTCATCAAGGACAGGACAGTAAACATTACATGTATCTGACCTGGAAGCCACAACATGCAAAATGTTCTTCTTATTAGAGGAAATGTCTCTGGAAAAGCTGCCGCTTGTTTCCTGTAATAGCTGCCATGTGAACATGAGCAGCTTGTGCAGCTGGTCAGACCATACAGGGCTGGTTTTACAGACTCAAATTACAGTAGATTACCCTCCAAAGGCTTATTTATTTTATTCTGTGATATTTACATTTATTACAAACAAATTGACACATTTCAAACTTTGTTCATTTAATTAGTTTGTCAGAAATGTAAAGAATTAGACCAGTCAAAGCTTTTTATTAAAGAAATTGTTGGCCAGCATTTCCATGTGGTGTTCAGTATCTGCACTCAATACTTGGTTGGAGTTCCTTTTGCATGAATTATTGGATCAATGCAGAGTGGCATGGAGGGAATCAGCCTGCTGTGGAGTTATTGAAGCCCAGAGGCCTTCAGCTTGTCTGCATTGTTTTATGATTTATTATAAAATAACTGCATCTAAAAGCAATGGAATTATTTTTAGAGATTCTCACACCATCATAGACATTTTTATACCTCTGTGAATTATTAATATTAAGATGTTTAGAGATAAACGTATTTAATTTGCATTACACACAAATACAAATTTTGTTATTTTAAAATGTATTTAATTTTAAACAGAAGTAGTTTTCCAAGGCTCCTTTCACCAACTTTGAAAAGGAGAGATGACAAAAGGAGACAGTACCAAAACGAGCTGAAAGAATACAAGATTTAAAATTCGCTTCCTTCCATAATATAAAAGATACCATATCTCCTCATTAGCATAAAGTGACAATGGTAAATGGTGGCTCCTGCTTCAGGGATTGCCCACGATCAGCTTAATCTGCAAGCGCTAGTAAATCTGATGACTCCTCCAAAGTTTAATCTTGCCATGAGGGTACGAGACGACCTGAGCAGCAAAAAATCACACATTTAGATTTGCACTCCAGCAAACCGCTTTCCTTACTAGCTCCTCATGATTCTGCAACGTCGCCCTCAACATGGCAGCGTGTCAGTGAGGTGGCCGGCCACACATACCATATCAAATAAAAAATGATTTATAGGTTTTATCAGATCATTACCATGCTCATCATGACTTTGCTGATAAGCTTGTAATAAAGGTCTTGTGTAAAACATATTGGATGTTAAGGAGGAGGAACTGGATATCTACTCTCCTTTTTTACCTGGGATGAGCCAAGTCTTCATCTAAACATGAACTCTGCTGTAACAATGCAGGAATCTGAACCTTTGAACTTTTCTCAAGATTATCTACTCTGACTCACCCCATCATTCAAGCTGACATCGCTTATAGTCATTGCCAGAATAATTTATTAACTAGTTGTTTGCTTGTCAGTGTTTAATATTTATGACATCTGCAAAGATGTAAAGCCAGTTTCTCATTCAGATGCTTGATGAGAAATTCTCTGCCTGTTGAACTGAATGGGATCAACCGGAATAATCACCAGCATTCTCCATTTTTCAGAATGTATTTTGTCTTGAATATTAGGTGTTTGAGCATTTTTCACCATTTGGAAAATTCCTTGTTTTGCTCAACCCAAAGTCTGACTTTGGACTGGCTGTGTAAAATATCTTAAGCTAAAAATGCTCATTTTTCGTTGAGAATTTTTCTCAATTCAAATAATTGACAAACTGACTAATCATTAGACTACTCTTGTCAAGGAGAGAGAGCTGCACAAATTTATATTCAATTCAAACTTGTACTATGCAGTTCAACAGAAAGTCCTTCAGTTACGTTGAGATCATCAGCAGACAGATCCAGATGAATCCCTCATTTCTTCTTTCTGGCCCAGAGGTTCATAGTTTGCATTCAAGGTCCAGTAAGACTTGTTTGATCTGTACAATACATATGCCACTAAAAGTTAAGCTTGGAGATTTTAATTCACTCTAAAATTCATCCCCTCACCCGGAGAACAATACTTCCATAAGCTCCAACACTTTGTGCACTTCAAAGGCCTTAGCACCGAGGATTTTTCTATTGCTTGAAACAAAAGCTTCTGCTTTCTTTCAGGTTTTGGATGCCAATATCAACAGAAAACCTCTAAAGAATTACAATAGAAACTCTGCAGAGAACACCCCCCTCCACTCCACCGTTTATTTTACCCTCTTTTTTTGCAAATTCCTTTGGAAAGTTATTGAAACAAACGACTGCACGGCTTGTGGCAAGACAAAGCTTGTAAAAAGTGCAGGGAATAAGCGAATGTGGCCCGTCTTATCATCTGCTACCACGGCACAGATTAGTGCTGAGCAGAATAGAAAAAAGGTTGTGAAGGAGGAAAAAAAAGAATAAAAGCTGCTCTCTAGTATTAGAACAGACAGTTGCATTAGCTTTCTAATAAGAAGAGACAGAGCAATACTGAGCCTTGAAAAGTGGGAGAAAAGAATCGCAGGGTCTTCCACCCACCCATAGTGCATGCTCTCCACCCACATGTTGTCCTCCACCCTTGCTGCCTCAACCAGATAGTTGTGTTGCAGGGGAAGCATGGCAGAGGTTTAACTCATACAGTATTAATTATACTCCCTTCCCTGACCTCAGTGGTAGCGATAATCCACTTCCCACCACCCTGCTTTCAGATGGAGAGCTCTTATCATCACTGAGGCTGAACCCTTTAGCATCAGCTGCACCCTCCTGCCATGTGATCCCCTTTGTCCTGTAGGCCTGGATGATTTATGAGGCTTCCAGCTGCTATTGGTTGTAATATTCAGAATGTGTCAGACAAGGCAAAGAAAAACTCCTCCTCAATTTTCAGCCAGCAGAGTGACTGCATTATGATGATGAGTCTGCAGTTCTGCACTGGTGTGTTCATTTGACACAACTCCGCAGCAGTGGATTTAGATTGACTGCTGTGACTGGAAGTCCTATTAACTCAGCATGCAGCATCCATCACACACATGAAGCTCCTGTCATGCTATGCTGTTTGTCGAATAATGGAATTATTATTATATTTATCTTGTTCTTCTTTCAAACACACAGTCAGCACAACAGCGGCCACTTATCATTTTAATTAGTAAACAATGAGGTAATGCGTTTAAGTTGCTCTCAGTCATGACAGTAAAACTACGTCAAACTTTAGAATATGTAACCAAAAGTTGTGCAAGAGACTGCCAACTGTGAAAGAAACATATTTGAGTTTTGGTCATACATCCACACAGTAAAACTACATATGAATCTGAAAAGTGTGGCGTGCATGTGTATTCGGTCCTGTTTGATAGTCATGATGTTCCTTTTTCCTGTAAAGTCTTCAGTTGCTTGCATACCTGACCTGATTTAGTCTTCTGACCATCACTTTGCCTGTTCCTGGATGGATCAGAGTTTCACTGCGTGTTCCTCCGACCCCTGATGCCGATTACTGCCTCAATGATTTTAGATTTATTCTGCCTTTACAATGATCTGCACAAGTTATCCAACCACTGAATTTTAGATTATAGCCATTGGATCATCATAGTGAAACCTGATTACTCTGCAATCAGACTATCCACTCTGTGGCACAGAGTGTCGTTCCCCAGATGGTTCTGTGGGTGAAACAATCCCAAGTAAATGAACATTTTTCTCTTCTCCTCTGTTTGATCTCAGAGGACTCAACAGCAACAAGATCCCGGTTTCCACTGCTTCTTCTGTCCTGCATTCACATCAACAGGATGTGAATGCAGGTGAATACTGTCTTCACCATCCTGTCTCCTAATGAGACATTCTGCTCCAGCCGCATCTATTCAGTAAGAACAAGTTCATCTGTTCCTGGTTTTTGTTTATGTCATGGATGCAAACTACTCTTGACATAGCCTGACAGACCCTGAAATAAAACCCAGTTGAATCAACTCCCTTTAAAACTGTGCAAAGTCAAATTTAATATCAAGATACTGATGTATGTGCAGCTGTTCTGTTCCTTGACTCAGAGGTTCTTTAGAAAACAACCAGCATCATGAAAACTACAGAAAAACAGCAGACTGTGCTGAAGTTATAAAATATTCACCAAGTTTAAATATTCAAATATCACCTGTTTTAAAAGGACCAGAGAATGAGATTATTATTCAGAGAATCAACCAGGAAGTTGACTCTGGAGGAGATGCTGAGATCCACCTGTTGATAGGATTACATAACTAGTTATGCATCCCACTAATCTGGTGTTTACACAAGAGCAGAAAGACTGTTGGGTTTTTATAAGGGACAGAGCAAACAAGTGGAAGAATTTCCTCTGGTCAAACAAAGCTAAAAATGGGCTTTTGTGTTTCGCAAAGAGATACATAATACATTAGTAAGCCAAAGTAAGTCTTTATAAAAACAGATTCAGATCACATATCTGTAGTGAAGCCCCTCTTCAAGTGGAAACACTCAGAAGGAGGAAGACTAATTACAGCTCCTAAACATCATGGATAGATGAGGTCTTTTACTTCATTATTTTCTGATCAATTAATCAAGTAAATGGCTTCTAATTGATTCCTCGTGTAGCATTGTAATTAGAAGTTGTTCCTTTCCAAGTCTACGTCACACATACAAAAAGGTTTCAGTCCAACAGGCCGTCATAAGGCTGCTAACCAAATTAATCACTTACATTCTGGGCAAGAGGACACTGGTGAGATTAACGGTGCAAAAAGGATGATAGCAAAATCTTCGTCAGTGTAGAAAAGTAATTCTTAATCTTTCCCAAAATGAATAATCTTCATTAGTTTTCACTGTCATTTTCAGGTCAGTCAGAAACAGAAGAGTTAAGGTTTACCACAAGATGCAAAGAAAAGCTTCACTTCAAAAATGAGAGACGAACTGAGAAAAGTCTGATTTAACGTTCAGAAAAATGACTTAAAGAAAACATAAAACTTCAATTAAAACTACTTGAAATGTTGTTGAACTTATTGAACAAATCTCTACAGATGCAAAACGCCAACAATTTACTATTTAGACACCAATAATGTCTGAAAAAGTGTGAAAATTATTATATTTATTATATAAAATCTGGTTCAGAGTTGAGAAGAAATGAGATATATAAAAAGCTTTGACAAGTTCAAGACTTAGAGATTTTGAATTAGAGCTGATTAAAGTTATATCAGATAAAAACAACAAATGTGAAATAGATCTGGACCATATTTCTACATCCAGGTCAACAAGTTCGATTGGTCGGTAAAAATGTCTTTGGATTAGATTTACTGTTCATTCAGTGAACTGTTCGTTCAGTGGACTGTTCGTTCAGTGGACTGTTCGTTCAGTGGACTGTTCGTTCAGTGAACTGTTCATTCAGTGAACTGTTCATTCAGTGAGCTGTTGTTTCATTAATATACAGATAATAAAACCTGAAACTGTAAAATGTTTTGTCCTTAAATGTTCAGAATCTTATAATAACTGATTGTAAATCAAAAAGTTGTAAAAGAAACATAAAAGTTTTAAATAGAAAATGTGTATAATTTATTTTTCTTTTAAAATTGTGTTGTTTGGTAGTTCAATTTAAAAATTTTTTGTGTGTTTTGCATGAAATATTTGAAATTGTTAACTCATAAAAAACACAAAAACATCTGTATAAAGTATGGATGGGCCACCTGGACAATAATTTATAATCTAACACAAATATCCTGAGAAACTGATTGAAGTTTTCTTTGTTTATGAAATGAACCATGACCTTAATGATTCCCAAGCTTCACAGATGTTTAAATGAGGTCTCATATATGGATAATGGTTTTAGTCATGGTCCTAATGATGGCGATGCTGCTCCATCCCTCCTTCTATCTGGTGCTCTGAGCAGGACTGAAATGTCTCCACAGACATTAACTTGGAGTGGCATGAAATTGTGTGTGGACATCTCTGCAACTGGAGGCTGAATCCTAATGACTTCTGTGATTGCTTGATGTTTTCTAGGAGGTCACAATCTGTGGTTTTCATGTGTTCACCTCTGACAAGTGGCTTCCCTTCATATTAGATCATCTAGAGTGAATCATATTTACTATGGCAATATTTCTAATATAGTACAAGTTAAAATACATGGTGTGGGTCAGAGGTTTAAATCTCCCCCTGGTATAAATGTAATATTTATTTAACTCTTTAAGACGTATAAAAAACTGTAGAACGTTAATAGGGGAGCGATTGATTACTTGATTGGGAGCAAGGAGCAGCTGTGAGGGGAGAGCAGGCGGGCAGGCTGAGGGAAGGAGACTAATGAACATGAGGCGCAGAATCCAGGCTGAAAATAGGAAAACAGTCAAAAAGCAAACAGAAGAAACCCAAAAACTCCCAAAAAGTGTTTTTATTTTCTGACATAAGGAACATAAAATATTGAACCTGTTCACCATGTTAAATCTGTACTGTCCAGCCACCATGCTGGACAGTTGGTACAGTGTATAGGTCTGTACGTCCTAACATGTTGGGACTTGGATGCATTTGGGTGTTCAAAGACAAGAATCCAAACTGCTAAAGAATCTGATTTTGGATTAAAAACATATTCTAAAATTAAACTTTTGGAATGTTCCTGAAAATTAAAGAAATTTGATTGAAAGCTGTGACTGGATAGCAAATATCCAGGCAGAATTATACAGAATATGTACATAGATTATAACTGTATATAGCCACATATACAGTTATTGTTTCAGCAACCCACTGTATACTGTATGTGAAACACTTTATATTGACTAATTACACAATGACTGATGTTTTCAAGTCTTTATTTTTGTGAACTATGATGTTTCTCTGCATACAGCGATGGAAATAATAATAAAAAACCCATATATATTACAGAAATGTGGGCATAAAGAAAAGTGTGATTAATACTTAAAGGTACTTTTAATCTGAGAATGTAAAGGTGGATGTGTTAGGAATAGAAAGTTTTGTGCTGTTCATCACTTTTCCATAACAATAAAAACAGCCTTAGCCATATTTGCTAAATAACTAAAAGTCTGTGTTCCACAACCGCGACTTTAGGTTAAACTTACAACATAAATGAATGTGTGCATCTCTGCTCCACTGGATGACCAGTAGCTGCAGGAAGACAGAGCTGAATGGTAGCATACGATCTGAGAGTGTTCAATTACTGTCACCACAGGTGTTCTCTGGGCTCAGGATGAGAGAAAGTGGAGCAAACCACTGTCAGGACTTAGTGTTAGACGGCACGTACAGCCTGCCAACCAAAGCAAAGGAAGGGATAGTGAGCTGAATCCCAACACCTGGCTCTAATGAGATTGGCATGCACACCCCGCAGACATTAGCTTCAACTCAGCCGTGTGAAATGTAGATTCTTGGAGATGGCAAAACCAACAGGATTAGCTTCTTTTGTCCTCTTACTGTATTTTTCAGTAGTGCGGTGTTCCGTCTACCACACACAATTATGAGAACCGCAAACTCAGAAAACCCTTCACTGTCAGGTTGTTTAGAAATCTGGAGGAGTTAACTGTTCATCTCCAATCACGCAGCACTGCAGCCATTTGTTGCTGTTTGTCTTTTCACTGCTCTTTCTGATTGGTGCTCTGCCTCATGGTGAATCTGTTTTTTCACAAGATGCTATGCTCAACATCAAGCAATTAAAACTTTAATTACGCTGAAATGAGAAACTGTCTCTGATGCTTAATTTCTCATTTACTCATGTAGGAGAGAGGCTATGAAGTTTCATTAAGCTTTGCCCACCAGGATACAATATAGATCTGCTGCTAGAGCCAGACAAACTTGCATCATAACTTTTTTATATCTTATTTGAGATTTAAGATTAAGAAAACACAAGCATACAGGGTGCATTAAAGCGTTTCAGGTTATCGAGTTCAGGCAGCATCAGAGATTTCCTCGCTGAAAAATTTGTACTTGTGCTTAAAGTAAAACCTAAATAATTCTTATCAAAAGTTAATACATAAAAGCAGAAAACCTCTACAAAATCAGTGAGTTTAAAATAAAGTCTTCATAAACATTTGTCTTTAAACCTTTCAAGCTTTTCTTTTTCTGTGTATTTTCTGTGGTGCATCGGTTTGGAATAATTCTCCTTAAATTTCTAAAACCATTAGAAACTCTTGGGCAAACGGATCAATTGATTTTAATCCATGAGGAGTTTCAGGAAACCCAGAGCCTGCTTTGGTTTGTCTGGCCAGCCTGAGATAAGGAAACTAAATCTAAACTCAGCTCTGTTATAAACTGAGCTGTACGCCGTTTTTGCTCCCAGATACAGCAACTGTAATGGAAACCAATTATCTACATGCGTGTTCGCTCTTTTAACAATGCTCCAGCCTGAATATTGATGCAGTCTGGTGCATCTGAATTTACATTTCACTGTGGGACACTGAATACAAAGTGGACTGGATTCTTTCATTTTTAAGGCTGACTCATACTTTTCAGGTTCAAGGACTGTGCCTACTGTTGCATGGCTTCAAAAGATTTTGGGGTGATGAAAGTGATAATCTGCTTTCGACTCACTGGCAACTGTGCTTGTTTCTTGGACCGTACAGGCTCCCTTTTGAATCAAAAATGAGGATTGCTTTCTTGTCACTGTCTGCCAGTCAACATGGTAAAGTGTTTGACTTATGATTGGACTCCCCTCTTAAGACTGAGCAACTCAACTCAGAGGGCTAAATAAACCACCAGCAGCCTGACGAGTCCATCAGTATTCTGCTCTCATACTTGAACGCAGCAACACGCCGGTCTGTTCGCTTTCTCACAATCCCACACCGCCTTGCAGATTGTTAGTATTCTTTGTGCTGAAATCTGGTTTGCCCTGTATGTCACAGCTGGCATGTCTTCCTGTTATGTTTCTATGCTCCTGCTGCAGTTAGGGGCGGTGTTCAAGCTGAAGGAAGGAAACACAGAATAACTGAGGTAATTGAGTTAATTTGTCTGACTACACAGGTGTCACTGAGCCTGACTGTAAAAAATATTGGCAAATCAAAACATGTGGGAGCTTGAATGCATAGTAAACATGAACAGCTTATGAATTATTCCTCAGACATTCAGCTGACTTGAGGTGAATTTTGGAGCACACTCTCATTTAATATGCAGCCCTCATATTCCTCATACTGTCCTTTCATCTAATTTCTTTTGAAGAGCTCAGAGGGATTTATATGTTTCTCCAAGATTTAAAAGTGATGCATAAACTTACCAAACACATTATTGGGTACATCTGTCTACTGCTTAACACAAACAGCAAATCAGCCAATCAAATGACAACAACTGCATTTTAGGTGCATTCAGGCATCTGGATGTGGTGAGGATGACAGGCAGTCAAGTTCAAAGTGAGCATCCAAATGCAGAAGAAAGAGATTTAAATGATGTTAAATAAAACCAGACTGATTGCTTTATATGTTGATCAACTGGGATTTTCATGTAGAACTATCCATATCATGCAAAATCCACATTTTTACATTTTGTTGTGTCCTGGAGTGCAGTAAAGTTGTCACTAAAAGGTCATTGTTACGACTGGCTCAAAGTCATAACAAAAACGGGAGACCATGCAGGGGTTAAAGTGCATAAAAAGGAATAATTTTATTAACAAAAACAACAATGGATTGTGGATGTCAGTATCAGTGGTGTAATGCAAATGCTTGGATGTTGTATGAGTGCATATGGAAGTGTTGAAGTGCAAAAACAAAGACAAACTCAAATGTGCACAAAGGAGGGGAGCTGAGGCCTGGCAGCAGAGAACCACAAGCGTCAAGAGCAGAGTGGACGCCGAAGGCGACCCAGAAGGTGGAGACGGCCAGGTTTAAATGCCCTGTGCTCCAAATTAACAAATTAGCAGCACCTGTAAAGGGGAGGAGCACAAACACAGACAAGACACCTGCAACCCAGCCCTTAAGGCCCAGGGCCGTAACAGTCATATATTTCAATCTGTCCAGTTTTTTCTGTTTTCTATTACGTTCTTTGAACTATTGCATCACAGTGTTTGCTGCAGAACTGTGAATCCAACATTTTATTTCACAATCCAAATGAAAGGATGCTGAAGCTACAAGTGATGAAGTCAAAATGTTTGGTTGTGGGGTGTTCCAGCCCACACCGCTCGTCTCACCGTCCACAGCGTCAGGGTGCTGAAGGACTCCTTGAAGGGCTTCACTCACATTTCCACGTAAAATGGAATTAACCAGGGACTTTGAAGAGATTCTCTCCCAGTATCCAGAAAGATTTGCATTTGCTTCTGATAGCACTGTGTGCTAGCTGTTAGCTTCTTGATGACAGAGTTGCACTGCGTGTTTTGGATAGTATTATTACACAAATAATACTATCCAAGTATTATTTTTTCCATTTTTTCCTTGGGGAATACATGATCCAAATGCATTCAGAGACAGATAATCCTATATCTGCTATAAAACTACAAAAATAGCTGGACGGAGTTTAGTGAAACACTCTACGATCTGAAGGTGTGTGAAGGAGACGGCATCAAAAACGACTTGCTCTCACCTCAGAAGACAAATAAAATTATCTGTGGAGCTGCAAAAATGAGGAATTCAGACTGAAGCCTTTCAGTTCCTCTTCATAGACCCCAACTGAATGATTTAAATCTGAAAAGGAAGGATTTAAAAGCGTGACATGTCCACTTTAAAGATAATGGTTCCAGAAAGAGAAAATATCCAGAAAGCAGAAGCTGTGTGGATAAGAAATGCCTGGTTTCCGTAGAGTTGAGAGGAGAATGGAAAGGGCAGGATACGATCTCCAAACTTACAGTTAAGGTAAACTTAGCAGCAGATGGGCCACCAGAGAACAGTGCCACGCCTGTCAACAGGGAGCTGAGACTGAATTCACACACATTGGGCAAAATTGAACAGTAACACGTTGTAAACATTGCCTGATCTAATACGTCTCATTTTCCGCTAGAATATTTCGATGGAAGGATCTGAATTTGGTGTGAACAACATGAAACATGTCTTCTGTCTTGAACCAATGGTTAAGGATGGTAAATATACTTTTTTTTTTTTTTTTACCTTTTGTCATCAAGCTTTTGTTTAGAGAGAACTCATCAAATTTGATTTTTCAGTGAAACCAGAGCTGTCACAGTTTTTAGAAGTTAAGTTTAAAACTTTACGTCAGAACATACTGAATAATTTAAAAGCTTTTTTCTCTTGACTGGAAGACAAGAAAATGGACTTGAATGTTAACGTAAAAGTTTAGACTTAATTAGGCAACATCTACTATGTAGATTAAAACAATTACATGAACACAATGAATAAATGGTAAACAGTTACATTATGAGTAACAGACTGACTCCCAACCTTCAGTCTGAACCTTCAAAGAGTTTCACAATTTTTCCAAAACCCCTGTGGGGTTCAGGTCTGCTTCTGTCTTTCAGTGGGAATCCACTTTCTTTGGTGAATTTTAAAGGATAATTATCATGTTAGTCATTACAACTTACTCTAAATATCAGCGCTACATTTCATAAAAACAGTTCTGAAGTTTATTGAACCTTAACACAGAAGGGCGTAAATGAGGAAGATTTTCTGTCTCACGAAGTTGAAATAAGAGAAATTATCTTTGAACAAAGTTACCTCTATAATACCAACATCAGTATTTTCTTTCAAATACTGCATTTACTAGTTTGAAAATGTTAATGAGAAATAAATCTTGATCTCTGAAAAAGTCTATTAGAAAAGTAAATAATTATGTCAAAACCACAAAGAACTAATGTGAGGATCAATCACAAAACAAACCTCACCGATCAAATGAATAACCAGACTGCTCTACTCTGACCAACAGGATGGATGGATGGATGGATGAATGGTAGTACTCTTCTGGTTTCAAGCCTTCCTGCAGATTCTTGGTTGGATTTAAGTCTGAACTTTGACTAGGCCATTCTAACACATGAATTTGCTCTGATCTAAACTTCATTGTAGCTCTGGCTGTATGTTGTTGTGCTGGAAGGTGAACCTTGCTCCAGTTTGTTGTGTCTTCTTTGACTTGAGGCGAAAAGCAAACAGGACTTTTCTTGGGTTTCCTTTTGCCTCTCTTCTATAGAGGTCAGATCCTCCAGAGGCGGCTCCTGGCTGCGTCTCTGATCAATGCTCTGCCTCCCCTCACACTCAGTTTAGATGAATGATTGATTATTGGTAGGATTGCAGTTTCACCATCTTCTCTCCATGTCCCGATGACGTTTGGAACAGAGCTCTCTGAGATGTTCAAGGCTTAGAAAATTATTTTATCAGGCAATCTAAGTAAATTTATCGAAAAGAAAACCTTTGACACCTTCACAGACAACCAGGCTGTTGTTTTGTGGTTGCTTCTCACAGAAGGTCTGGACCCTGAATTACTGATTGCTTGCTTGAGGTGTGGACTCTGTTCAGGTTTTAAACAATTGGATCTTATTTTACCCAAATGGTAAACTTTAGCCATAATGCATGTAACACATCAGCTCGACCACGAAGGAAGCTAAGCTACGAAGCTTATCAGAAACGGAAAATTCCTACTGCAAAGAGAGAAATGTCGAGCCAGTAATATGATGTCACAAACTTTCTGTTTGCTCTGACTTTGGAACCGTTTCTAACACAGATTGAATGTTTTCCTCTGCTGCTGAACTCCAGGCTCCGCCTCCTGTTTGCTGATTGGTTCCTCCTGAACCTCTGTCACCCTTTATATGTTGACTTTGATTCCAATTCTGTCAGACTAAATGTGTATGAATGTGTGTGTGAATGGGTGAATAATTGTTTGGAGTGTGTCAGGATCCTCTTGACTTGATAAAATGCTATACAAGTACAAACCATATTCCATTTAATTTGTTAAAAATATGTAATACTAGTTAACATTGTGTTGTATATTGTGCCCATTATGTCCGTTTGTTAAAACGATGGGATGCGATTTCTTCACATGAAGCTAGTCTTTCTCTTTCATGTGATCTCTGCTCTTTTTCCTGTCACCTGGTTTCACCTCCTTTACCCTGATGAGGTCCGAGCTTTCTGTAGAGCTTCTTTGAATTTCTCTTAAACACAAGATGAAAACCATCCATTGGCATCCTCAGTTTGAGTGGAGTCATCCTTGAACCCACATGCCTGCTGCAGACTGAAAATCAAAGCAGACTATGTGAGCCATTAAGGACCAAGCATGCAATGCAGCAGAGACTCGACTTTGTTTACAGTCATTACTGTTTCTGCCCTGCTGTTCACTCCTGTGGTCCAGATAAAGACATGAATATCAAAGGATGTATATAATTTTTCTTTAGTTTGTTTAAAGCAGAATAAGGAATGTCTGCATGTTGATTTCCTTCCTCTGGTCTTTCAGTGGCATAAAAGATCAATCACTCACACGTCCAACTTTCCTGCCAGTCCTTTAATCCGTTTTCACACAAGAATGGCACCGGAAAATGTGTAAACAATTTGGTCAGACTTTTTCCACTCTTGGTGTTCACACATCCATATCACAGTGGGAGTTTCTGCCTTACAGCAGGAGATCTAAGAGGACCAGCCAGGGGAGCAGGGAGGATCCAGAACATGATGCAAACGGAGCGGCTGTGTGCGTTTAGGATGATGCATAAGTGTTGATGTCATTAATACGTTCTTCAGACAGCCCAGGCTGTGATGGGCTGTCCAACTGCTCCAGGATTCCCATTGAGGGATGGACAGAGGATTTTCTGCACCACATGAAGAAAAAAATGTTTTAAATATATATATACATAATTTTACATGAACCACAGATGCATGCATTTTTTATTCCAATCGTATTCTCTATGGACACATTTATTCATCAGAAAAACATCAACAAGCTGATGCAGCATCCTGCACAGAGCCAGTGGACCTTTGTGTCCATCTTTGTTGCTTCCTCTTTGACTCCCCACATTACATTTGTGAGCAGAGGAACTCCAGCTTGCAGAAAATGCGTTGAAGCTTCAGGGCTGGTCAGTGCAATAAAAACTCAAATAAGAGCACAGATGTGTTTCGTGGGTTTTAGGCAAATCATTTTACGATGTAGTGGCTCATCACAGGTTATCAAAGTTATACAGAAAAACTTTGAAGCTTCTTTCCCTTCAGCTCAGCTGGACTGAAATGGGAAATAAAAACAGAAAGTGGTAAGAGATTTAATGTCTGGACAGCTGGACCTTTAGCTTCATTAAACTTAGAATTAAACTTTTAAACAAACTGATACTTTTACTAATAAGAAGAATTTAGGCAAAGAATGAAATCCTCTGATAATATGCTGTGGTTGGTAGTTCCCATTGATGGAGTTTGTAGATTTAAAGCGATGATGGAAGGTGAATTTTACAAGATTTTCTGTTTCTTATTAAAATATTGAACATCAGCAGACAGAATACTTCATAATACATCCTTCATAATACTTCAGACAATAAGCGTGCTAGCTTATTGTCTGAAGTTCAGTTTCATCGTTTAAGTTCAAACAATAAAATTTGGTTCTCTTCTTAAAAGTGAATCACGTCGACTGAAAGGTTGAAATTTTTCAACTAAATACATAAAAAAATCCTGATCTGAATGTTTATCTTGACACACACTGTTTTGTACTTAAAAGCTTCAGTTCTGTCTCTTACATCCTTTACTGCATCCTGGACGGATCAAAGCTCTGAGATGATCTATCATTTACATATCAATAATTTACACACCATTCAGAAGATTTGACAGAGTGAAAGAAATATGAATATATTTGCACACATACAGACAGTGTTAGCAGAATATCTGCAGACACTAAAAGTGGATTTTTTTAAAAGTAAGAATAAAGATCCTACAGCTTAATATCCTTCAAATGACATTTTATACAAAGTTTACTTTTGTTCCCTGAGAGTGGGAGTTTTCATATATTTAGCCAGTGAAGCTGCCTGTGAGCATATTGTTATTTGCAGCGCTGGCCTAAGGCAAGACACACTAACCCGAATGGGAGCCTCCCAGTAAAGTTACTATGGAACAGGTGGAGGTTAATTATCTGGCCCTGGGGAAACCGAGCGGAGGCAGCTTTAAGTGGATCCTGGTCACTATGCTCTCCTTAACTTCTTTAATAGTAACTAAATCTACTCTTCCTTTATTAAGTGGATGTACAGATTTGGATCACTACTTCTTTATGGATCAATAAAAAAATTGGGATTTTTGTTCAGATGAACAAAATGCTCTCTTGTGCTCAGACTGTATAGGAAAAGTATTTTTTCAAAGATTAAACATGTTTATGCTTGACAAACTTATGAATATTTGATATATAGGCATACATATTTTCCCACATCCATCAGAGGTTGTGGTCATTTTACTGGAGCTCTTTCTCTCCCAGAATCCTTCACTCCTGGTAGTTTATTCAAAACTGCTCCAGCATAAGCCTCTTATCGCACATAACATCCATATAAAGGTCTTTTGTCAAATACATCTCTGTATTAAGACTGATTGCATATGTACATTAATATCAACCAATCTGGTTTATGTGAACAAAATGTATGAAAGAAGTATGCTTAACCTGCTGTGACTATAATAGGTCGATATTTATTGATATGTAAATTGTCTGCATACACTGAATGAAAGCTGGAATGAGACTTGATACAAAATAAACACGTCAAGGTGATAAATAAAAAATGGCTCCCAAACCTTTGCTGTTTTCATTAGAAGTTTCATTTTGTGAAGCCTTGAATGCTGATGTCCTCTGTTTCCATGGATGGGAAAATGATGCCAACTATAACTTTTTTATTGCTCGTACAAGGTTGTTGCGACAACAATATGTCTGTGCTTATTGTGAGGAAAACATATGAAATTGGGCTGTCAGAACCAGTGAGCCAGAATGAAGGCTGTATGTTTCAAAGAGGAGGCTGTCTAACAACCAATTTGTAGCTCTGACTGCGGGAACATGGCCAAGGCGTTCTATGAAGACAGAATTGTCCTTGTTTATTCTGCTTTAGAAGATCATTATAATATGCTTAAGTAAATGTCACAATTAAATTATTAATTGAGTTAGAATAGGAACATGGGATTTGAGATTTGAACCCAGAAACTGTGCTGCTATGCAACAGCAGACTTGACTCAAAAATAAAAACACAAAACCTCGACTTCTATACGACTTATACGTTAATCTGCCTAGCAACATACCTGTTACAGCCTGACAAATGTTTTTGCTCAAAAGGCAACCTCAAAAATGTGACAAACTGTTTTTGTTTTCTGGTATTGTTGTGTTCAGGGAACATGTTACAGTTGTTCACTGTTTCAGGGTGTATAAAGGTTATAGCGGTCATAGTTGTGCCATTTTGGTTGAAAACTACATGTACATGTACATCAGGTCATGCATGAGTCAAACAAAGATGAAGCACATTTACAGCTTGCATGTTACCCAACAGGTTCCAACGCTTTGTCATCTTCCTCAGTTTTCCTGTCGCACTTTACTGACAAATGTGATGAAAATCTTCTGACTCCTAAAAAATGATCATCTCACCATTATACTCCTCTCAGAATGTTCAAAAACAGACGAACACTCACCTAAGGTGACCAAAACCAGACAGCAGAGAGAACTACAGCCAGAATGTTTGGGAGAGACAAACCGTTGAGCCACTGAGCAGCCGAAGGCAGATTCCTCTCATGGTTTGTCATTTATAGTAATTTTAGTTGCTATGTGGGATGAGTTGAGCAGTTTGCAGGTGCTTAGAAGACAAATAAATGTTCTGTGGTGTCTTTGTGTTTAGAGACTTGATTAATTGCATAATTGATTTTAGCAATGCATGCTAATGTGAACAAACAGCATAGTTAAAGCACAGGGAGCAAAGGAGGTATTTAAAGGATGCTCCTAAACTATATCCTTTATGACTAGCAGTCTAACAGAAATGAGCTGACAGTGATCATTATCCTCCATCATCTATTACAATATGACTGAAGGAAGCAATTGTAAGCATATTTATGGGCTGATGCAGCCCTTCATCAGCCAGTGGAGACCACAGACCCGATTCGTCCTGATAAAGTGTCTCTGTGTTTACTCCTTTCTGCTTTTCCTCTTCATGTTTGTTTCATTGATAACAAGACAGACCGTGAAAAAGTTTACTGAATGTTTCTCCGCCTAATCTGGATTTAAGTCACATCTCTGAGCTACAACTGGACAGATTCTGATTTACAAATTTTCACCAAAAATCTGAATATTTCATAAATGTATTTATTGCCAGTTATCTCAGAAAGTGAAACAATCATTTTACAGTCATTACACAAAGTAAAATACTTCAATATTTTCTGATTATGGTTTATTCAGTCATTTGCCAACAGAAAAGGATTGAAAGGTGAGCTTTGCTTCAAAACACAGTATGCTCAATTAACTATGAAAAATAACCATTTTCCAAATAAATTAATATTCATTCATTCATTCATTCACCCACACAACTGATTCATTCACCCACATAACTGTAGCATGAAAAACATAAATATTTATTAATATTTGTCTGAGGAAAGTTAAGCCATAGTAACAAGAAAATGTACCTTAAAGTTTTCTGAAGAAAACAAATATATCTAAAAGCGAAAGTGAAGGGCAGAGACTTCAAGCATGTGCAGATCAATTGCCAGGTGTTTTCATACACCTCTTCAGTCTGTCACCACTCTATGCATTTACCATATGTGTTGCAAAAACAACAACCATTACAGAAAAGTACAAATTGCCCAAATGACAGCTGCCCAATTGTATTCATCCACAAATAGCCGGATAATTTAAGCCTGATCCAGGCTCATATTAAACATCCCTGCAATACCAGGCTGTGCAGAACAGAGAAACTGGATCAACAGAGGAAACAATCTGTACTCGGACCGTTCAGAATGGTCGCATATTTCTCTACTTCTATTGAGTTTTTTACACTTTTATCCCAACCAATCCGTTGGACTGTTCCTCAGGACGACCATCTGCAAACAGGCTTTGATCCTTCTTACCGACCATCTTCAAAGTATCACACTGGGAGAGCACAAGTCATTTTCTGCCACACCGGTGTCCCCCAGGGTTCTGTTCTGGGTCCCATCATGCATGCCCTCTTTACACAGTCAGTGCCTGTTCAGATAGCAACCACAACACTGGTGAGAGTGTATGTAGAGGCTTAGAAAGCCCCAAATGACACCCATATTATTGACCTCTGACTTTTCTACAAACAATATAAGAAAAGCATATTTTTAGTTACTTGTTTCCTATATATAAATTATCTTGAATGTGATGAAAACAGAAACCAACAACATACTCAGTGCCCCCATGAAAGATGCATGAACAGCTGAAAGACCATCCTGCATGGGAGGAACGGGACATGAGAATAAACCTTTCACTCTGGCTGGCATGTTTGATAGATAAGTATTAAAATCAAGTTCTCTGTTTTCTGAGTCAGAACTGTCTTTGTGAAACTGAACCAAGAGGCATTTGAGATCCTAAATTCTCATGACTGCAAAGACTAAACAAAAAAGCTCAGAGTTCACTTCACTGTTACAAACTTCTATCCATTTATTGATCCAACACTGACATTTTTGCCTTTTCTGCAGTAAAACATTTTAAATGAGAAAATATTCCCTCCAGTGATGTGAAATTTTAAAGAAGTGTAAATAAACATGATCAAAGTAATCCATGTTGTTGATGTATATAAGTTGGATTCATAAATAATTGATGGCATTTGAGTAGTTTGGAATATCATGCTACAAGAGAACAATAACAGACTGAAGGCTCCCATACTGGGTCTGAATCCCAACAGTTCACATGCAGTCACATGGCTTTGGGACTTTCATATCAACACACACCTTTCATGCAGTGTGTGAAAGGTGTGTGCCTGAAGCTGAGGGACGTCACCACAGTTCCCCTACCAGCTGTGGTTCCCACTTCCTCCCTGGATCCTCTTTGCTTTCACGAAGCGGTCATAAGAGAGCGCCACATTTCTTCTTTTTTTTTTTTTTTGCGGCGCTAGTGGCTCGCATTTTCCACAACAGTAGGCTGACAGGAAGGGGGAAGGAGAGGGGGAAGACATGCGGCAAAGGTCGCCGGGACCGGGAGTCGAACCCGCGACGTCCGCGTCGAGGACTGAGGCCTCCAAACATGGGGCGTGCTAAACCACTGCGCCACCACAGCACGCCCCGAGCGCCACATTTCTCTGCAGACAGTCAACGACGTTTCAATTTCCGGCTTTGCAGTTTGTAACCATTTCACAATCTTAGCAGTTATTTAGTTACTGTACAAAGAGGCATAATTTATAGATGTCACCCAGGCTTTGCGCCATGTGTTTGTAGGTGCAAAAGATTGATATTTAATTAAACAATTTTGTCAAGGTGAAAAAGTTTTACAACTAGTTTTTCCCAAAATCAATCATCAGATATTTAGGAACCCAGACTCAGATGGAAATTCAATGTCCTCCGATGTTTCTTGAAAAGGGTATAAATCTTGATGTTCTGAAATTGGACACTGCTGAGATTTCTCCTGTCCATAATTGGAGAGAGGATCGCAGCAACAGAGGATACAGCAACAGCAACTTACCGCCCAGCTGAAAGAGGTAGTGGAATTGATTTGTGCCCACACAAAATCAGTTCCTCGAGTTGCTTGGCTCAATGTTCCGATCCATGATTACCCCGGGGGAAGAAAAGGACTGTTCTCCTCACACAATCTGAAACCAAAGCATCATTATCTCACCCACTAACCCGCACTGATACTCAATCCTTGCACACAGGAGCAGCGATAAGCACTAACATTTAAGGGAAAAAATTCCTACTAAAAACACAGGTTTGTGAGGAAGCTATAGTTTAAAAATGCAGGTCAAAGGTTTCCCAGAAACCACCAGCTTTTACATTCAGGCTCCTTCCAGCCTGTGTAGCACAGCAAGGCAAGATATTTTAAGATGATGATGATCTACACAGAAGTATTGTGAAAATGTACTTAAGGTGAAAAAATAGTTTGATACTTTGCTGCCATGTCAAATAAATCGCTCAAATTGAGCATGTTCTTGTTAGTGAAGATACAATTTTTTACTTCAGTGTTATTGCGCATGACTAATTATATTTAGCAGAGTTTGGACAGACAGTATTTCATAAAGTGAAGGAGCCAAGGCAGAGGATGAAGAGCAGAAAGGCAGAGCTCAGTGTGGATTACTCTCTGTTGCCTGCACACAGTGGTTTTTGGAAGAGGACCTATTTTTCATGAAACATTGCATTGTCAACACAGTGTGAAAATAATGGGGGAATAAAATGAAAGATTAATCCGGATGAAAAGGAGCTCTGTAAGAGAACTAGCACTGCTTTTTACACGACCCTAAGCAAGAAAATGTAGTTGTTTAAATCTTATCATCTGGAGCATAAAAAAAATCTGAATAACATCAAGTATTAATAACATTTAGTTCATTCATTCACCCATTCATTCTGCTTAATTCCAGGTTGGGTTGTGGAGGCAGAAAGGTCTAGACATCACTAATCCAACTGTCCCGCTCTGTTTTTACCTTATTCCTGAACAAACCCACATCCTGCACGTGTTAGTTTAACACACCTGGATCAAATGATGGCTCATTAGAAGAACGTTGACTTCCTGAGGAGGTTGTTCCTGCCACAGGCGAACCTCTGAACTAAAGCAACTCTTCAAACCAAAAGAAGCACAAGAACATTCAGATTTTTGGTTTTATTTTACAACTTTTATTGTATCTTCAATTACAAGTGATGTGCAAATAAATAATAGTTCCATATTAACATTACATGACATTCTGATTTGTTTGACATAAATCCAGCTGACTCCCTTGCAGCCATCAGGATCCTGGACCTGCAGAGCTGCCCAGTCTGACTCCTTCTGATTATATTGGTTGCCTTTTGGGTTTTTTGAGTACGTTTGTGGGCTGGATTTCAAGGAGGCGCCTGTATTTTTTATTTTTTTATTATTTTTTTTTATTTCTATCATTTTTTTCTCCGAAGAGTTTTTTTGCGGCGCTAGTGGCTCGCATTTTCCGTGACAGTAGGCTGACAGGAGGGGGGAAGACATGCGGCAAAGGTCGCCGGGACCGGGAGTCGAACCCGCGACGTCCGCGTCGAGGACTAAGGCCTCCAAACGTGGGGCGTGCTAAACCCCTGCGGCACCACAGCACACCCCGAGGCGCCTGTATTTAAGTAAAAAACCTCTAAGCCTAGGTTGAAGCTTCAGGCTTTGAATTGTTCCTTTGAGAATTCCCAAAGTACTTTTAGTTTTGTGTATTTGTGTGTGTGCGTGTGTGTGTGTTGTGGTATTCAATCAGTTTTCTGTGATTCAAAACTCCCCATCACTGTCACAATGCTCTGATTTGATGAGTGCAGACATGTCTGATTACAGCTCAGATGATGATCAAAAGTTTTCAGATTCAGCAAAACATTCATCCATCTCCAAAGAATCCCTGCCTTGAAGTCTCTTCATGCAAACCTGCAGTTTAAATATAAGACAAGTTGTTCAAATGAAATATTGTTCTCTTTAAAAAATCACTGTACATTTCTACAACTATGTGGTCATGGAAACTTAATTGACTATTGAGATAGCAGGTACTGAAATTAATTGTAAAAAAGAGTAAAGTATTTCTGTAAAAGACAAAAGAACAACATTTGTAAAACACCTAACTTCATTCTAAACCTCTTTGGTCTCCTCCTCACTTCAGCTGAGCAGCTGCAGACTAACTAAAAATGAGTCCTTAGTGACGCCAACAAAGTGGTGATATCAAAATGTTGATTATTATATTCTAAACAGTTATTTAAAAAAAAAATCATCATTATTGTGACAAAGATCAGACAAATTATAAGTGCACTATCTGTTTCTGTCCAAATAGTGAAATTTTGTTCTGACTTTGTGTAATTCTGCAACATTCTTCCTAAAAGCATCTCAGTGCTGCCCTCTTTGGGTTGAACGGTGGCTCACTCAGGCACACGCCCCCTGGTGGTGAGTCAGGAGTTGGATTTGTGAGCATTGATAGACATCATTTCTCAGTTTTGCACGTTATTTATTTGCAACGTGGACTCCAGGCGTTTTACTGTAGGATGACGGACTGCAGTGATGGAGAAGTGGGAGGGATTCACAGCAGCACTTGGTTTTGCTGAGTCAGGACATTTACTGCAGAGCAAATGGTGCTTTCATGTGTTGTCAATGTCTCCAGTAGCACAAAATAGTCACTAGTTGCTTTTTTGAAACGAAGTCGCTTGTCCTGACTACAGCCTCCCTTAACTTGCATCCCTTGAACACGCCTCTCATTCTCTCTTTTCTCCGCTTATTTTGGTGAAATTTTCCAGAAATGGTCTGAGATCTGGTTTATGCTTTAATAGGGGGTTTGGTTACACTTTAACCAGCAGGAAAAATGAATGGAGACTAATCCTCCCAAAGCTCTGCTGGTTTCTGACATTTAGGATGATAACATCTAAAACCGTTTTAGAGCAACCACCCATTTTAATGCGAATCATGTGATTTCCATTTCTAAATTGGGTCAACGATTGTGCAGCATGTATTGGGCTCCAAAAGTACAGTGTGAGTGTACATAATCATCAATATTATTACATTTCCACTGCTCCCCTTTGAAATCAACTCATTATGTAGTCTCAAGGTACCCTGAGGTATGACTCTAATCAGCCCTAATTATTGATGTATAATTGCCTTCAGCTTCACACAGAACTGTAAAGGGAATCGTTCCTCACATCCTTGCATTTACAATGTGACCAGAATCCAGTGATACAACAATGAGAATGAAAGCAGGAACAGGAAGTGTAGAGACAGCTCCAGTGCTCTGCATGGCTTGTATTTTCCCCTCAATTAACTGCCCAAGGTTGAGGATGCAGAGATTCCCATGGCGATGCACCTCTCTCCTAGCTTGCATTTCCCCCCTACAATCCTCAGGCAGGCAGATCACATCTTTCACAGCTCCTTCCAAAAGGCTGTCTGGATGCAGCGCTAATAGTGAAGAATATTAATGCCTGGAGATGCCCTTTGGCTGCCTATTAATTAACCCAGCTCATTCAGAGATGATTGATAAACTGTTCTGAGCTGCTACGGCAAGGGTGCAGTTATGACTAACAACTTGAATTTTGGCTGATTTGTTGATAAATTTAAATTAACAAAAGAGCTAATTAGAGAGTCCACTTTACACATCAGTAATCATTTCCGAATCAGAAAATCTCTAATACGGATTTTCTTAAATTTGAAGAGTCTGAAAGCAGTTCAATGTGGAATAAAGGAGAGGAAGATCCATGGAGGGCATGTCTGAGTAATCCCTCCCAACCGATTAAAATATGCAGTTTAAGTGACATAGTGATTAATCAATATGCATAAAATATGCTTCCACAAACCTTCAAATAAAACCAACAAATAAGTGCTTATTTTACTTGGTCTTTTTACTTTGGCACAGAAAAGACAAAAATTACAAGCTGGCATCACGGAGGCTCTTCCAGTCCAATGCCAGATAGGAGCTTTGTTGTGCTGAACCCTCCGATCCTGTGAGATCAACGAGTGAAAAGCTTGACGGACAAAAACATTAAAATGCTCATTTCAGAGAGAGTAAATAACAAACCTCAAGACAAGATTCTGCTTTTATCACAGGTAGGGGTTCTGCTTGCTTTCTTACTTTGCTTAAAGAATTATCGCTCTGCAAGATTTGCGTAAAGGTTGGTATACAGTAGGTAAGTAAAACATCTGGCTAAGAGTCAAGCATGTCTGAAACATTAGATTTTATATTGAATCAAACTGCAATTCATCTGAACCTTTTCAATCAAAGCAGTTTATCAGCCCCAGTTTTCTGATTCAGCGATACTGTTGGGAGAAACGCTCCAGTCTGAACACCCTGCCATTAAGGGACAACAATTTGATCACATTTCAGTCTTCAGGCAGCATAGTTATTACTTTAGGAGTATTCACCATCCAACTTGCCTTTAACAGGTTTTGCAGCTTCATTTCAGTCAAACTGCCTCATTAACTCACAAAGCTATCTCCAGTGTTTGTGCTTAATATTTGTTTAGCATGTTCACCTCCAAAAAGCATAAGATGAAGTCAGAGATAACAAACTGACCTTTATCACAATGAGAAGTCAAGTTCTTTTTTATATAAGACATAAAATAATCTAATCACTTCTCTACTTATCATTAGAACACAGAAGGGTCCTTTGGTCTTTGCAATTTCCAGTCCATATAGTTTCTTCAAGTCTGCAGTATGAATCCAATTACAAAAGGAGTGGGTGCATGTACCTTAAGTTTCCCTTGCAGACCCAGTTTCATCAGGAGCAATTCACCATGTTAAAGGTTATCTCTCTGCTGCCTTCATCAGAAGTTGTTCAGTCTATTAGTTGGCTGAGAGAGTAAAGTTGCCCTTTAAACACGTGCTTTCAATAACATCTGATTCTGCTCTGTTCATTATTTACAGAGAAGCATTGACTTTTTATTCCTGATATTACTTCAACAGAGGAAACTATCAAAAGACGGCCTTGGGATAGTATTAGAGCTGGAGTATGTGGTGGCAGAGCATTTAGAGAAATGTTCATCTCCTTTGCCAACTGGATAAAATTCCTCTATTGTCTTTGTGGTTTCTCCAGGGTACTGTTGATAGAGTAACACCAGTGGCTTAATGTGTGCAACAATTTACTTCTGCAGATGTTGTGGATGTGACTAGAGCGTTAAAATAAATCAATAAAGAGGAGTGGAAAATAATGCTAATAATACTCCATGTTGGATGCTTTTAAATGAGTCTGGAGGAACAGTGGAGAGGATAAGAATCCATGTTGCTTGAAATCCAGTGTGAAGTTTCAGATGATTTGAGGCGCCATGTCGTTGGCTGGTTCTGGTCCGCTGGGTTTTATCAAGTTCACAGTCAACAGTGTATTATCTGTAATAAAATTAATGAAGACTTGAAATATTTGATATTAAAAATGAGCTTCACCTTCTAAAGTAATAAAAAATGAAGTTTTTTATGATACTCTAATTGTTATAGATGCACCTGTATGCATTAGAGGTAAGATATACAAAAATATTTATTCTGTTAAGTATTATATTCATATTCTCTTGATATAAAGAACATAGTTTGTTTACTTAACTTTAATGGAAGCAGCCCAACATTTCAACAAAAAGAGCTGATGTTGGTTTGAATTTCCTTTTTAATTAGGAAATGGATTGTCTTTTCAAAATGTCAGAAAATCAATAACACTTTTTCATTTATTGTCTTAATGAATAAAAGTATGACAGCGGATTCTCTGTTGTCGTTGCTCAGGATACAGTGATCCATGTCATAACCCAACGTGACTCTGGTGATAATTACCACGAAACATCAAAATCAATGAGAGCCCAGCTACAGTTAGGGAAATAATGTAGAAATAAAGTACTGCATGTCAGCTGTAGTGTTAGTTTACTTTTAGAAGATATTGGGAATCTTATTAGTCATGAAGAAAAGTTAAATCAATATAAAATCATTATCATTAAAATGAAAATTTCAATAATTCAGTTTATAAACATGTATGTCTGAAATAATTAGAATATTGTGGAAAAGTTTAAAAGGGATGAATTGTTTAGTCAGTTACTGATGGATTGAAATCTTCCGATTTTGATGTTTAAGGCTTATTCTGTGTCTCTGCCCACAAGGCTAAAGGTTTTCTTTCTTTCTTTGCTACCTGGCCTGATCCAAACCCGACAGAATCTATGGTCTGATGTTAGGAGGAAGACGAGAGGCCAGAAACAAAATCTCAAATTGTTATTTTCAGAAGCTGCAATGTAAGCTTATTATTTTCTTATAATAATAGTAATTTGACTTGACAGTATTTGGTACAGTTTTAAAAATGTCATTATGAAGGCATGCTTTGTTTTATAAACCATAGTGAAATTTGGAGTCATCTCCCCACATGTTGATTAACGTCTTCTAGCTGTAATTAACATCGGCGAAGGACTGGCTGCACAGAAACAACGTTTGTGTTTCCAACAGACAGCCTCGGCTTTCTAACCCACTACAGCTCTGCCTAAATGTTGACATGAAAAGCTTGAGATAAAAGTCTCAGCTGACGAAAAAGCAGGAATTCAACGCTGAACAACTCTTAAATGTCACACCATAATTGCTACAGCGGCTGACGAAGGCCAACAAGCATTTAATGGAATCAGAGAGAAGCCGAGTGCTGGTGCTACAAAATGACAGGCTCCTCTTCAGCAGGAATTCAACACACTGGGCTGACATCAGGGCATGGAACAATAACACTACAATATATCAGCTAATATCACAGACAACAATATATGCTACAGGGGCTTATGTGGTATAAAAGACAAAGTAGCACAGAAATGTAAAGTGGGATGTGTTGTGGTAAAAACACTGTCCCGTTCTTTAACTGTAGGGTTAGAACAAAGATATTAATTTTGGAGGAACAAACAAGTGAACCACTTGATCATGTTTAGAGGGTGAACCAGCTAAAATTCTGTCAGAAAGTGTTTCAAAAGGCTTCAAATCAAATGTGTTTCATCTCATTTTCTATCCATCTCCTGACTGAGGCCTTGTGCTTCAGGAGTTCAGCCAGAACGCTGAACGCATCAGACATTTATCACTTGGTGGAGTAAAAGAAAAGGAAAGCAAACATTGACTGAATGCATTTAAATTGTGCGTTTACAAATTTTATGTTATTGTCGTTAAAGATAATTTCCTTAAAACAAAAGGTGACAGAGGTCAAATGCCTTAAAGCAGCCCTTGGGGTTTATAGTTGAAAATGCTGGAAACAGCCATTTGTTTTTAAAGACAGTGAAAAGTCATCTATACTTAACCAGCTAGATCAATTTAAAGAGCCACTATAAGGTTTAAAATCAGCAGAATTCAGCCTGCAAATATACTTCTAAGATTTTTTGAATAACATGTGCAGGCTAATAAATTCAGTCCTGGTGAAGAAAACCCAGAAAGGACTTTTCTTTTTTTCTGCCTCCAGACAAAAACCTGTAATGAAGCTACAATGAGGAACCAGGTTGTTGCTAAACTGTTTTACTGGTGGGACCAATGGCAAGCTTTGTCTTTACAGTTCTTAGATGCTTATAGTTTAGATCCTGTTCTCATTTATACTCTTAGTCACTGTTTCTGATCTAAGTTAATGGTATTCGGGCATTAATGGTCCTCCATATTCACAGGATTTAGGGATCAACCAGAAAAGATCTGGGAAAACAATTCATACACACCCCCTAAAGCATGCTAATAAATGCCTCTACTAGCAATTCAAACTAAATTTTTTCTTTACTATGCATGAATGCTTACAGTGGAAACCGCTTAGCACTATTGTTGAATCTAACATATACGGTCATTCTTATCTCTTTTTTTATAATTATTTTTATTTTTAAATGTCCTTTATTTAACCAGGTAAAACCCCACAGAGATCCAGATCTAATTTTCAAGAGGGACCTGGGCAGAAATATGTAATATCTCTGCTCTTCATGGTTCAGTCAATCTGCACATAAAGAAAAATATTAAAATTAATCATGAACAGGATTCTATGGAATTATAATTAAATGTTCCTAGACACTTCACCCAACATAAAAAGAAGTTGTTTAAAAAATTTTTTGCTTCGCTAAAAGATGCTTCAATTAATTCAATTTCTTCTGTATTTAAGTTTATTATTGTCTTTTTTTTTTTTTTAGGTGCAATCTACAGCAAGAAGAATTGGTGGTATTTTTTCCTGTTTTTTAAAAAAACCCATAAAACATTTAGTGAACATTTCCAAGCTTTTCAATAAACTCCCTGTTGAAGTACATCAGAGGGTGTAAAAACGCCCGGGTGTAACACTGATCCTCTGGTAAAGAACAGAGAACATCTGTTCAGCCAGTTGGTGGTCTGTTGAACTTTTACAACCAAAGGGATTTCTGAGGTGAAACTGTGCTGCTCAGACTATTACACACACAAGCACAATGTAGGACACAAGCTATACGTTTGCTAGGAATATGCTCTCACTGTAGGCATTATGGTGGAATTAGGCTCTTGATTGCAAACGACTAAATGGGAAAATCTAATTAAATACAGGATTTGTAAAAGTATCTGTGCTGAGGATTACAGACTCAGCTTCAAAACACCCAGGGAGTGATACTTACCTCAAAGTGGTTACATAAACTGATGGACGAAGCAGATTCCTGTCCAAACGCACATTTTTCTTTAATCACCAACAAGGTGAACAGTGTTTATTATACTACTAAAACTCTACCCAAAATGCCAAACGTATAAACAATCCGCTCTGGAAGTTTAACTTCCCGGAAGAGAAGCAATTATACTCTGAGTGTTGGTTCATAAAAGGAGCCATATTAAATCATGAAAGCATTTGTGAAGAACTGATTCAATCCTCTTCAAAAAATGTTCTCTGTTGGCTCAAGTGGTGTAGTTAAAGCAAACTAGCCTCACATCCAGCTTTGAATAATAATTTCTTCTTTTGAGTTAAACAGATGTGGGATGTAATGACTTAAACCTTTTTAAAATGTAAGTAAAATGTTACACACAAAAAGATGTTCAGGTGGGATGGGAATGTTAACCTGTGACTGGTGTTAATCAAGATTTATTCATTTGTGACTGTGATTAGACATTTAGCTTGGAGACTTAGCAAACCAGCACACAAATGAATAAATTAAAAGGGCTGCAGAAATGTTCCAGATGGTGGTTTACACTGAGCCGGGTTCTGGTTCTGCTGGTGGGAGTTTTTCCTCTCCACTGTCGCTACATGCATGCTTGGTATGAATGAATGCTGCAAGTGATATTCTGGGTTTCCTTACAAAGAAAATGATTTAAATTCATTTGAATAATTAACAGAACATAATTCACTGTTTGACAGAAGGATTAATTGGAATGCATGCATGAATGAACTGAAATTAAAGTGTCTCAAGATGACATTTGTTGTGAAGCTACGTAAACAAACTTACATGAATTCATTAAATATTATTAAGCAAATAATGCACTAATGATATTTTAAGTAATTACTTTAATCTTGGAAAATCAGACAACATTGTCATCAGATGGAGGGTTAAATGGCTAACATGTCAAAGTGCTTCTCCACATCCAGAGTTAATCTTATGTAAAAACAGTTTTGTATATTTGCCTTTTTTTTGTAAATTCAGTTCTTCAGGCCATGGATGAAACAACACTTGTCCAAATCTGTGAAGAGACCTTTTTGACAGTCTTACAATAAAACACCTGCTGTTCTTTGCTGGAGAGGATTTGTTGTTCTGTCGTCCACTAGAAATCACTCTACAGGACGCTCTGCTGGGTTTAAATGTAACCTTTATGTGTTTTTCCACATCACAAGTGTTTTTGTGAATGTTTCAGAGGGGTTTTCATTTTTGCAATGCTTGAGAATTCCCTCCCCTACCAAGAACTTTAGACTGGATTCATCTTTTTATTCACAATCACTCAGCCATTCCTGCACAGGACCTGACAGTCAGCACCATGAATTCAGGGCAGCAGGGCTGGCCTGGCCTGCAGATCACCTGTTTGATTTATTCTGGTTTCATTTGATTTGTTGCTTAATGCTAACAATAATCACATTTATTTTTAAATTGTTTGGAACATTTTAGTCATGCAGCTTAGTGTTTTAAAGTCACTATTTTATAAGATTCAAGGAGGCTGATTTCAGAATGAGCGGAAGGTCAGTTTTTCACAAAATGTTCCGTTTTTAATTCAGTAATTTATTTAGTTGAGACAATAATATCCAATTTTGGGTTTGCAAGAATGAATTAAGAACTGACGATATTTTCAGAAAATTAAAAATATATTTTACATTTCCTGTCCAAGCGAACTCTATCATTTGGTAAAAACTAGTTAGCAAACATCTGATGACACAAACAGCAAAAGCATTATGTCATTCATTAGTACATACATGCTGCTTTTCTGTTGTTTGGATTATTTGCTTAGTGACCAGTTTATGTGAAGGATGTGAACTTCAGGCTTTTTTTACTTTCAGTACCTTATGATTAGGCTTGTGGGAATGATGAGCGGCTGGGTGCAACACAGAGTGTCAGCGCATGACTACAGCATTCAAACAATGTTTCAAGGTTTCTTCAAAGGGGATTCACAGCTCAGAATTATCCTCAACATGACGGTGACATTTGGTGGAAGGAATGAACGTTTACCTGAGATTTCTTTAGATTATTGGCTATGCAGTCTGGCAGGTAACAATCAGGGACAATTCAATACCAATTTTCTATTGTGCTCAGTCAGCTTATAGAATATGTTTCATGATTGTTTTGCACATCTCAATATGACAATTTTTGAGAAACTTTGATGTGCTGCTCTAACCCTAATGGTTCTGACAGGCCTGACAAAAGACGCCTTACTCATCACAATTATACACCTGAAAAATGACAGGGTTTTCTCCGAGTCTCAATTTGTAGCGTGCACATTGTGGGCACATCTGCTTGTACATGCAATTATGAAATCAGTCAGTCATGTGAAATCTGAGCAGCTGTTAATGTCATGTGGATGCGGGTCAGGGCCCTCAGCTAATGGGTCAAACATCAGAACAGGAAACCTGAGTGAGGAGACAGCAGGAGTCTGTAGCAAACCTTGGATTGGTTCAAGGATTCCATCATTGGCAGAAACTCAAGTGTCTTGTCCATCGCTGTGAAGGAATTGTGGGCGTCTTTGCAAACATTGTTGTTGTAATTCAGCCACATTGGCCTTTAAGCATAAATAGTTTGCTTAAGGTAATGATAAATCAGATTTATGCTTGAACATTGGCTGAACCCCTCCTAGAGCTGCACTTGTTTCATTTTATTTACTTATTTTCAATCCATTCAGAGGGAAATTTCTGGTGTGTTTGGATCATTGCTGCATAACCCAAGTGTGCTTGAGCTCAAGGTCACAAAATGATGGCAAGAAATTTTCCTTCAGGATTATTTGTTCAACATCAAAATTCATGTGTCCATCAATTACACAAGTTCAAAAATCCCACAGCATCACACTGCCACTACAGTACTTGTCAGGATAGCCTTTTCCCCATAATGAATTAAATTAGAATTTGAAAACATTTAAGTGTCACAAGTGTCTTAAAGCTGGATAAAAGAACAGAGAGGGAGCAAAAATGCTTTTTCACAGCAGTTTATAAAAACAATTATCTTACCAAAAATGAAAACTAGCAATTAGGCCATAAAGAATATACTGAAAAGTCAAGTCTGTAGCCTGATTCCTGCACATGTTTAAAAAAATTCTGAGTGCAAACTGGAGTTACAAGGTGCTTAAACCTATTTTTTTGTTTTCCTTTAGTTCACATACATCATTTCAGATGTATGTATACTTTATGTAAGGAAGCCATAGAAGGTTACAAGCTAACGAGAGTCACACAAATTATGTGAAAGAAAGTGAGAACATGCCAGCAGGTGAGTTCAGCAGAAATATGTAAAGACTGTTAGAGTTGACAGCAAAATGTTGGTACTTAAAGAAGGAGTCAGCTGAAACTACATGCACCTTTAACAGAACAGATTCACGTGTTCATCCTTAGTGTCTTTATACAATCCGGACAGTTCAGAAAGTTTTTTTCCATTCTTGTTCTGTTTCACAACTATGTGCTATTTTGTTTTTCAATCATAAAAAACAAAATCATAAGCTTGTTAGTTCATCTGTGTATAGGGACAAGTACTTAAGATTCAGAGCTTGAGTTAATTTGCCATGCTTGTCCCTGGTTGGGCTTTTAGTTCACATAAAAACAAAGAATAATAGCTATGTGCAAATGAAAACAGAGGAAAAGAAATAACATTATTTAAGACTCAGACTGAAATACTCAATGTTTTCACACCTGATAGTGCGGCAGGGTCAAGTGAGGACAGAAATTGCCACATTTGTTACATTTCAGCTGATGCAGTTCTCTTTCATACTGCACTGTGTCAAACAAACCAAACCCCGAGGGGGCGCTGCACCAACAGCCACTGAAGGAAACAACACACAAACCTCTGAAGAAGACACTGAGCGTAACGTCCTTCTTTATGAAATGTCAACAAAAATGGTTTGGCGTCAGATTTTAGCGTTTGTAGGATTTCTCTTTTGTCTTTAGCAAATGTCCCTAACACTCTTCAACAATGGGCTCAGCAATAACTCTGTATATGGGAGACATGTGCATTTGTTTTGGTTGCATTTACCCAGAATGCTCTGAGCTTTAGTCTACTTCCTGCTTTTGGTGTCATCTCCAGTCCACTTGGCGTTCACATATGCATTTCTACCACACCAGAGTTTAATTCAACCAAACCGAGACCGAGGTTTGTAGGTAAACCAGAGTTCACTTTTTTCCGTTTGATTACAAATTAACATCTCCCCAAATGAAGCAAACTTTCTAGGCAAACGAACCGGAGTTGGATTAAAGCAAACTAAACAAGGCTGATGTGAAAGCACACTAATTTAGCGACTTATCGACAGCCTTTATGTTTTGTTTATGGATGTTTTCCTTCCACTAAAAAAGCTTCTGCTGTAATTACATGTGAATACTTTCTTATCTGATATATTGTGTTGTTTGACTGCATTATGTGATAAGATGAGTCCAATTTGATCATATTAAATTACATTTGTGTCTGTGTGTATGAGTCCATTGTAATGTACTGACTTGGTTGGTGGTGTTTTAATAAACCTCATTGCATTAAATTTCCAGTTAGACCTTTTCATTCAAAGGATCTTACAACATAATGGAGACATTTTTCTTCTAATATGTTGCCAAAAGAACAATTTGGCCCTGAAACGCCTTGGGAAGGAAGTTGTTGCTGAAAAATAAAAAAATGTAATGGGAACAAAAGATTCAGCCATATTCCTATCAAATCTACTGCTGATCATAAAACCTGACTTTGCTGTGAAATATTGACACTAACAATGTTTAGATCATTGTTCATTTTGAGGGTCATAACAAAACGTATTTTGTTTTCACCTGCTGATGACACGTTTTTAACCGTCAGAGACTTGTGTCAATATAAACCCGCGTTACCCCTTCATGATTTGTTTGGGAAGCAATTAGTCAAATCCCCTCTGATCTCCAGCCGTCTGGCACCACATTGAGTCTAAAGAGCATATCTGACAGTCTTGCATCATGTTTGAAGAGAAGTAAATCTATACAATTTTCAAATCCCTTAAATTGAAGAGACAAAATGAGGTTATGTGAGGCACTGGTACACTGTGGATTTCCAAGGGATTGGTGCATTGAAATCAACTTGACATACCCTTTGCATTCATTTGCCTCTGGTGATCTGCTGACATCCGTACACACTCACGCAGTCAAAAGACTGTTAGGAAAAATCTTCATTTTGATTCTACCTCTACCTACCTTTAGGTTAATTAATTGCAATAAAGAATGATTAAAATCAGTTCACTACCCAGCAGGATTCATGGTTATAGAACCTTCCCCTCATCAACAGATGCCGACATATGAGACTGACTCATTTAAGAGCATGCAACTCTTTTGTTCTTGTACTATTATTCATACCGTATTTTCCGGACTATAAGTCGCAGTTTTTTTCATAGTTTGGCTGGGGGTGCGACTTATACTCCGGAGCGACTTATGTGTGGAAATGTACCCATTATTATATCATATCACTTGTTAGTTTCACACTAAACCGCAAGAGGGCGCTCTAGGCCTGTGTTATTCTACCTTCGGAAAGGTAGAAGAAGTTAGCGGCGCTGTTTAAAAACGACACAGGACGAAGATTTCACTGCGTTTAGTGATTTGGACACGGATGGTTTGGTTAACTTGTCAGCATGTTATTTATGCTCTAGTTATCTGAATAACTCTTAATATGTTATGTTAACATACCAGGCACGTTCTCAGTTCGTTGTTCATGTGTCATGTAACGTTAGCAAACCGTACAATTACCTTATTCAGCCTGTTGTTGCCTCTATTATATTTTTATTGCCTTTCAAGATGACATGTCTGTTCTTGGTGTTGGATTTTATCAAATAAATTTCCCCCAAAAATGCGACTTATACTCCGGTGCGACTTATATATGGATTTTTCTTCTTTATTATGCATTTTATGGCTGGTGCGACTTATAGTCCGGAGCGACTTATAGTCCGGAAAATACGGTATTTTCGTTTTTTAAAGAGAAATTTCGTCATACAGGCCATTTACCACTTACTATTTTCGACACGTTGGGTTGTTTTGTTTATCGCAGCGTTGGGTGTTCCCCAAGGACAAACAACTACGCAGCCTTTTGTATGTGGCCAATCATAAAGTTAGGTGACGAAACATGGAGGGCAATCAGCATACAGAAGACAAAACAACTATGGTGCACCAGAAAGTCTGGTGGATGTTTGAAACGTCTTTTTGCATTGTTGCTCTGAAAAATGGCTTCTTTCCCGTCGGCTATGTTCATTTACTCTGGTTTTGCAAGATTTTCCATCTGACCTCTGAACGTTTGTGAGTGAAATGTGTCCATATGGGGTGTGTTGTCTTTCCTGTGTGGCTGTATAGTGAACGCCGTGCGACCAACCCTGTTGATTGCTTATCATCATGTGGGGTCTCTAAAGTTTGAAAATCAACTGATAATTTTAAAGTCTTGCTGCAGATTCTCACAGACTGTTTTATCTTGAACTGTTAATGAAAAGACTTAATGGGAGTTTTGTTTACCTTTCAGAGGGTTTTTAGCCACCTTTTAATCTTGAATTCTTTTTATTAAAAGTTAAACCAATTTTGTGACACATTGCAGTTGCCTGATCTTAAATGAACACCAGTTTGTGCCAGACCTGCAGTGGTTGTTGTTGGTCTTTGTGTGTTCTCTCCTCTCCACATTTGTTCCTGTGCAGCGACTTTCTACCTAATCCTACATCACTTTCACCTCCAGCCTTTAGCAATCAAATCCTGGCTGTTTAGGATTGGTGCTGCTCTCCACCTGGTGCCTGATTTCAATTCATGGGTAATCAGCTTTCTCCATGAAACCACAGTTTCCTGGATATTCCCTGGCACTGTCCTCACCTTCATCTGAGGATAGACTGAACCTGCCTGAATTACTTGCCTGCACCTGCCTGTGTTACAGAAATAAGAGAAAACACAAACCTCTCCTTCCCGACACCTTCCTGCCTGTCCTCCCTTGATCTTCATTTCTTTATTTGAAACACTAACCGGTCACTCAACCAAACAACCTACAGCAAATATAGATAATAAAACTCATCTTCCACTCCATCAGTTTCCTTCTCTACATTTCCAGGATTTCCTGAAAACTTTGTTTTCACATAGATATTTTATTTTGTTTATAAAACTTTAAGTTATCATTCAAACTGAGTCCCAAAATACAATTCTATACAAGAACAGCATGAACAGAAAATATGTATAGGAACGGCAGACATGGGTGGCTGAACAAACAGATGGAAGTTATTGAATATTCTGTGATATGCAGATGATTTTCAGGGTTTGCCCTGTAGAGGTGACAGACAAACCGCAGACAGATTTACTGAGCAGAAATTCCCCAGAACTATAAGCCTGCACTGTGGACACAGCGGTTCATCTAGCAAACTTGCTCAGCCTTCTTAATCACATTTAATTTTTATAACACACAGAAATGATGGATTTTGCACGCTCATGGAAAGTGTGAAAAGACCTTCAAGCGGCTTGTGGTGAAATCGCTTTAACAAGTCTGACTTTATAAAACTCCTTTTGCCCTTTGGCTAAAGTCTAACTGGGATCATCAGTTTGGTGTGTTTGGATCGGGTTGCAACAGTATTTGAGGATTTTTACCCTTTGGACGGAGCTTTAAACCCCCCACAAGACTTTCTGTGACCCTGACAGTGTTTGGCAGAGAAGAACAACGTCTCTTCCACTGAATGTAGAAGCAGACCATCATAATGTGCTTTTGTCTTCACAGAGTTGATAGGCCAAAATAAAGCAGGAAACCTTCTTAAAGTAAAAGAGTTAGTAGAATGGAAAACGCAGAAGCCTATTAAACTTTCTTCAACCAGAACTAGGAATCCTTAGTGAGCCGTATTTCTGAATTTACTGCAGTTTCACTTTTTTTTTCTAAATTGTTTCCTTTGGTCCTCCAGTCGGTTTACAACAAGAGACATCCGGCAAAGACCTCCTCGTTATCCGATAACGAGAGCAGACACAATCTTTGCAATGACTTCACTGACTTGTTGAATTAAGGGCACTATGCTGTCCTTTTCTCTAGAAAACTACTGTTGCATATCATTTTTTATCGGGTTATATTTCTGCAGGTTGTAATTTAAAATAAAAGTAAAATCAAAGCACTGATCCTCCTTTTTATTTGTATTCCACATTCAGTTCAGAGCAGTTGTTGCTCTGCACTGTGATCTTCATTCAAATATCTCATCCTTATCTTTTATGTTCTCATTTTACTTTTTTAAACTCAAGTCATAACATTTTGTAATCCCTCTGGTCTTGTTTTCCTCTCATTTGTTCACTTTTGCTTCACTTTATTGCCTTCAGTCCCCACCTGGTGGAATTAGCTCATTTTATGCTAACATTAAACAAGTGATTTACTTTCACCCAGCATATCATTCCAGACTTTCATGTGTCTCTCGTCAGACCCAGTGATCATGTTAATCTGGTGTTAGTTTGCTGTGTTTAACTGTAAATTTCCAGTTTCATTTCCACAAAACAGGATCTGACAAAAGTGAACTGAACTGACTTATATGAGGCTAAAAAGTGAGCAGAACTTAAAACCAGGACAATGCAACAAATGACCCAGCACTGATAATTAGGAAGCTTATATGCAGAGGATCTGTGTTCAGTGATAAAGGATCCAGGTGAGTCTATTAAGTGGAATGTTGAACACCTGTGTGAAAGTACTAAGTATGAACGTAGATCAGGGGTGCCCAAAGTCGGTCCTCGAGGGCCGGCATCCTGCATGTTTTAGTTCTGTCCCTGGTTTAACGCACCTGGATCAAATGATGGCTCATTAGAAGGCCTAAGAAGAACATTGAC